>JAZAYU010001501.1:0-40452 GCA_038501625.1 Corbicula japonica | reverse complement strand
TGGAATGGACCTTGTGGTGTTATTAGTGCTTAATTGCTTTTGTTAATACTGTAATAAATAGAAATAAAAAATAGCATAAGACTTGGTGTGTTATTATATTTATTTCACTTTACTTTCAGAATTAGTTTGCACCCTTAGACAGAAAACTTGTAAAAATGACTTTGGTCTGTCAAAGCTAGTTAACAGCTATCAAATCAGACAGTCAAAATTCACTTTGAGGATTTAGGGCCATCATTGACATATTTCATATCTTGACACTGGATGGTAGGAAATCAATGTAACTTTAAAGTGTTAAAGACATACAAAATATAAGATGATTCACCGAGAAATTTGTCAAGACATTTTTATTTAACGGGAGATAATATGTGTTAACATTTACATTAAAGCCTATGGAAAATATCAATTTTTTGCTAATACTTTAAAAATATTTATTTTTTCAAGAAAGTCTCTCGGTAGAAATCTTAACAAAAAGATTGCGTGTACTATTTTAATAAGAAATCAGATATTTACCGTAGAAAAATGGAAAAATTAACTTTTTTGTGTTTCCAGGGGAGATAACTCAAGACAACCATGTCAACAAGGGCAGATAATCCCAAAACATTATTGCTCAACTGTTATTATCTGTAACTTGCCTATTGTCTTTTTTTAAAGACATTTAATAACTAAATAACTTATATCATCATTGTTACTGTTTGGTTTTAATATGCTAATGATGGGTCTAAGACCTTAAGACATGTGTACGTTTTAACCGGAATAGATTGAATTAACAGGAACTGGTTTAAACTAGTCTTTAAGTAAATGTTACATATGTAAAAGTAAATAAATGCGGAGACTAAAATAAATTCAGCATCTTTTATGTAAGATATTTTGCTAATAATCAAACAACAAACAAAGTTCTGATTAATACTTGTAGTATATTTTTTTACAACGAATATATTAATTATCCGGAACTGGTTGACGAATTGTACAGAAGATTACTGAATGAGCAACAATTAGATTAAGGTAAAATATTTGATGAAAAATTGGCGCTAATTATGATTATTACGTAATGACAATTTTTGTAACAGTTTGTGTCTGATTCTAAAGAGTAACTATTTTTAAAAAAAAAGACATTTGGTGACCATCTTCTTTCATTTTATGCTGATTTTATATGTTTTTTGTCCAGTAACAATTAAGTAAAAAAGCCTGCAAATAAACAAATGCCAAAACAGGCAGAGAGATTAGAGAAAGTTGACGGATTTCTTTGGGTAATTAAATTTTGTCAGCTTTCAAAATGCATTGTGAGTAGTTTTAATTTATCAATATAAACTGAATATCAAATACTGTGGTATCATTTAATTTCGCTGGCACGAACTTTCGCGCAATCGCCGAAAATTACTGTTTCGCGCGGACGTTAATTCGCGCAAATCTAATTAAAAAAAATATTTTATTACTACCGATATTTGACTGACCCGTTATCAACTCCTAGCTAATCATGTGTCAGTTGGCAGGGGGTCAATAACCACTTCCTTTGTTAGTCAATTATCGGACCGCTGTTTATTTGGCGATGCTAATTGACACGGGACCCGTTTGATCCATTTTTTCCTTAACCAATCATAACATTATTGGCATGTTAAATTGCGTACCCGTTTTTTTCCGAAGTATCAATTTATTGTAAAACAATTACTCAAAACAGACGGTTGTTAATAAAAAATTAACTTTGAAAAACATTCAATCGCGGCTATTGCTTCCGACTACACTCTATCAAACACTCAACTGCCTTGCGAAAAGAGATATTCCAAATGGTCTGAATGCTTCACAAATTATTACATGAAACAGTAACGACGCAGAATTGTCAAACGGAAACAAACATGTTATAAATAGATAACAAAAACGTGTCAAAAAAATTGAGATGACACCGATACTGTTTTCTAAAACGTGACCTGACCTAAATGCCCGGACTATATTGCCGTTACAATTTTGAAGTAACATTTGAAATAGTTCAAAAGAAATTTTACAATAATAACTTATTTTATTTCCTTTAACATTATTATTATTCAATACCTCAAATTTATATCTAACAGCGATACGGGCAACTAAATACGAACTGTAGGTCCTTTCGGACATTAGCACGTTTCGGATACGTTAACATGTCGAACTAGATGGTTGAATTTTAGCTTAGGTTTTAAATTCGCGCACTGGCCCGAGCGCGAAATACGCGAAAATTAAGCCGTCGCTAAATATAATGATACCACAGTAATGTAGACCCTGATCAAGTGTAGATCCAGATCAGACTGTCAGATGCAAAGAATGGTCAGGGTCTGCACTGTGGCAGAAAATGCTTTCTTATTAATGTGAAATAATAAGTAATAGTTAAAAATGAATGGGGTATTTATTACTTTCAGACAATGAGGCTGTATGTTCATCATAACATGCATGACAATTAAGCAGCAAAACATCAACTAAACACATGAAAATAGCTAGAAGTGCCCAAGTCTGCACATCTTCAAAGTTTTAAGCAAAATGGAGGACAATATAGTTTATTGTGAAAGAAACTTGATACTGAATGTATTAGTTTTAAAGTTCTAAATGTTGAGGTTAGTAAAGTTTAAAAGTTTGTTTTTCTTTATTTCAATTGTACACCATAGTGTTATGAAGGTGATGAGGTGTGAAAATAAAATTTGTTAGGTTGTAGCAGAACATTTTGACCTGGCCATGTGCATCATCCAATAGGTTGTCCCGGAGAAATATTCATCATTTTTAAAAAATTAAAGATAAATATTAAAAGGTGTAGTGTTTTCACTGAATCTCAAGAATCATATTTATCATTTTTTAAGGTATATTGCAAATTAGTAGCCAAAATACCCACAATTTAAGGCTTAAGACATAAGTGAATCTTCTGCTAATATTACAAAAGTCAAAATGCCATCGCTTGTGTCAAATGGAACCCCTGAAAGGTGGTTAATCAGAATAGTAGAAACTTAATCTGTGAGACTTGAGTTTTTATGAACTTCATATTTCTAATCTATTTTCAACATGATTTCGGTGTAAATGAAACCAAAGCACAGGGTTTATATTGAATCCTTATTGAATTTTTAGCATGCTCGGTAAATGCATTGGTGCAATCTCATCAGGGTCTACATCACTTTAAGATTTACTTCATTGTGTTTAGGGAGGAAATATAGGATCACTAGCTTGAGATTGTATTAGTTAATGATACCCAGATACATGTATAATGAACAAGTATAATATAATTAATAAACATATTTTCCCATGGTTTGAAAAACAAAGGATCATGTAACACCAGCAGCAAACAGTAAAATAATTTTAATTATAATAATTATTTTATAATAATCAGTTTGTCTGATCAATTCAAATGGTCTTTGGAAACTAACTATGAAAACCTGTCTTTAAACTGATGTCCTTATTTTTCCTTACATCTTTGATTTGTCAAAAATGAAGTTTAAGATTGGAAGATTGAAATCACAAACTGTAATAGCATGCCTGAAACTTTTTATTGGAATGACTGGTGATTTTATTAACACCTATATAGTAAATGTATCTTGTATTTTAATGTTTCTTCAGTTAAGAAGAAAAGACAGTTGGAATGGTAGCATGAAACCCTGCAGCTGATTATAGTTGCTGTTTAACCCGCAAGATCTGGTTACTGCAAGGAAGGACATTTCATTGATTTCAAGGTATTTCTGATAATAATTGATGTTCCTAAAATTAAAGTGACCTGACAGATATCCCGAAAGTTGCCAGACCGAAGGGCCGATGTGATTTATTATGCTATCAGACCGAACTCCTAATACTTGCTAATACCTTTTTAAAATGTTTTGATCAGATATAATTTGTTTTACTCAGACAGATTTCACATCTTGTCTGACCAAATGTCTGACACTTTTTTTTTCCATTTTAGTATGTAGGCTAACCTCAACACTGTAAATTGGTATATTTTGGCATCATGATATTTTGGCCATTTTGCCCCATAACGCCTTTGTAGTTTGGCCATTTTAATTTTGGTCATTTATCATTGTGTGGTGAAAAATAAACACATATACGTTATTTTGTCATGTGTAATGCATAAAGTAATTTAAATCGACATTTTCACAACATTTGTTGCAACACACAATAATTCTACAAACTGAATGAAATACAGTAATTGAAATTTAAAATTATGAGAATGATTGGGTTGGTTTGATAAGCAATAAATAGTAGTCAAAGTGAGACGAAGTGTGAAAAACAATCTGTATTGTTGTTGTGTTGCACTAAATGGGCTAAATTTTCACCTGTGACATATTTTGGTAAATATTAAATTCGTTTAATTTTTCATTAGGTTGGCCAATTAGACCAATTTTTAACCAAGGCCAAAATTAACAAACGGTTGATACTTCTTAAAAATATATGATTCAGAGTAAGATTATTAATGAAGTTCCATTGATTGATTTTTCACTTTTCAACAGTTATTGATTCAATTTTTAACACTCGCTTATGTCTAGAAATTTTGAAGAAAAAAAACACAACACATTATAACCATTACTCATTATATACAGGTTTATTTGCATGTTCATACAGTGTATATCCAGATCAGCTGGCACATCTGTAGTTTTTAGATCGACTATTCGAAGAATAGGGGAGCTATGCTACTCGCCCCGGTGTCGGTGTCGGCGTCGGCATTCCCGTCGGCGTCCATTAAACAAATGCGTTAAACAAAAAATGCACTTTGGTCCATAACTTGAAAACTACTTATGATATCAACTTGAAACTTAGAATATATATTCACTATCAAATTCTACATCATTACCAACAACACCCATAACTCTGCTACAAATATTTTTCAAGTTATGCCCCTTTTTTACTTAAATATTGCATTAAGCAAAATATGCACTTTGGTCCATAACTTACGTATAAACTACTTGAGATATCAACTTGAAACTTGGAATATGTATTCACCATCAATAGATGAAAATGGAACTTTGAAAGCCATCGGACACGACAAATATGAAAATATTGCAGGCTCGGTTTGATTGAGCCTGTTCATGGACAGTAATGGAAATACAAATTACTGCCCACGCCGCCTAGCCCCGGGTTGAGCGCAACTCAATATTTACACCAATAAACAGTACAATTTTAATCCATCTCAAACGATGGTATGCATATGACGGTGAAATTCTACATCATCACCAACAAGACCCATAACTGTGCTGTCAACATTTTTCAAGTTATGCCCCTTTTTCTTATATTTTGTGTTGAGCAAAATATGCATTTTGCCCGTAACTTTAATACTACTTGAGATATTGCCTTGAAACTTAAACTATATTTTCACCATCAAAATCTACATCATAACCAACAAGATTCATAACACTGCTTCCAATATTTTTCAAATTATGCACCTTTTTCACTTACATTTTGTGTTAAGCAAAATATACACTTGGGCATTGACTTCGTTATGAATGGAGCGATTTCAAAATAACTTGGCACAAATGTTCACCATGACAAGGCGGTGTGTCGGGTACAATACTCATGCCTGTAGGTCCAAGGTCAAGGTCACTGTTACAAAAAATAGAATTTTCTTGTCCAGGCTGTAACTTCATTATGAATGGAGGGATTTCAAAATAACTTTACACAAATGTTCACTATAACAGGGCGGTGTGTCTCAAACCATGCCCATGCCTGTAGGTCAAAGGTCAAGGTCACTGTACCTAAAAATAGAATTATCTTGTCCAGACTGTAACTTTGTTATGAATGGGGGAATTTCAAAATAACTTTACACAAATGTTGACTATGACAAAGCAGTGTGTCTGCACAATACCCAAGCCTAAAGGTCCAAGGTCAAGGTCACTGTTACTTAAAATAGAATTTTCTTGTCCGGGCTATAACTTCATTATAAATGGAGGGATTTCAAAATAACTTGACACAAATGTTCACCATGACAAGGTGGTGTATCGCGTACCATGCCCATGCCTGTAGGTCAAGGTCACTGTTACTAAAAATACAATTCTCTTGTCAGGGCTGTAACTTCATTAGGAATAGAGTGATTTCAAAATAACTTGACACAAATGTTCATCATGACAAGGTGTTGTGTCCCTTACCATGCCCGTGCTGTAGGCCCAATGTCAGTCACTGTTTCTAAAATAGAATTTTCTTGTCATGGTTGTAATTACGTTAGGAATAGAATAATTTCAAAATAACTTTGCAGAAATGTTCACCGTGACAAGGTGGTGAGTCATGTACCATGTCCATGCCTGTAGGTCCAAGGTCAAGGTCACTGTTACTAAAAATAGAATTTTCTTGTCCGGGCTATAACTTTCTTTTGAATGGAGGGTTTTCAAAATAAATTGGCACAAATGTTCACTTTGACAAGGCGGTGTGTTGGGTATATTATCCATGCCTGTATGTCCAAGGTCAAGGTCACAGTTACTTAAACTTGAATTGACTTGTTCGAGCTATAACTTCATTATGAATGAAGGGATTTCAAAACAAGTTTTCTAACAAATTCAGATATATTTCATAGTTTTATAGGTATTGTACATTAAGGAATTATTTCTGTTATTTGAAATGAATTTCTACCTAACCATTCACATGTTAATATTTTTCCTGGTTGAACATGAATGTATGGCCATAGTTGTTATCGTTTTAATCTTTAAATTGCATTTGTTTCAAATGATTCGAATAGTCGAGCATGCTGTCTCCTCTGATAGCTCTTGTCTTACGGCCATTTTACCAGAGTTATGGCCCTTTGTTAATTTCAGTGATTTAATCTTGTGGCATCAACTCCTCGTTTACTATTGGATGGATTTCTTTCAAACTTGCTCACATGATCAAGGTGGATGTGCAGATGATCATAAAGAAAGGTTTTTTTCTGCGGCCATATTTAACAGAGTTATGGCCCTTTGTTAATTTCACTTACACAATTTTGTGGCATCAACTCCACATTTTTATTTGGCTGATTTCTTCTAAACTTACACAGATGATTAGACAGGATGTCTTAATTGCTGTAAAGGACATTGTCTTGCAACCATTTTCACCAAAGTTATGGCCCTTTGTTTATGTTAGTCATTAAATTTTGTGGCTCTTACTCCTCATTCACCACATATTGTTAATACCTAGAACACAATTGTGTTAAAAATGTACTTGCAGCAGTGGGGGTATCAGTGTCCTGAGGACACAGTCTATTTTATATTATATATCCCATTTGAAACCGGATATATTATGTGAAATCCTGAGATTGGTATGTTTATAGAAGTTTTCTGCTTTCCCAGTTTAAGTTTAATTTTTAGCCAAATTGTTCCTGGAAGAAGAGTTACAGTCCTTTATAACATATAATTGAACGAATCTGCACCTTACTTTCTTTAAAAACTTTTATAACCAATCTAAATACTTTGCTACACATTCCTAGCACAGACAATTTAGAAAAAGGCCGAAGGTTTGATGTCTAAATAGAGGTCATGAAAATGGGTGACAAACGTTAATACTGGTAACCAACAGACGATTTCCGTGTGAAATAACTGTTCCAAAGCAATGAGTAGCCAAAGCAGCAGATCAAACACATGGTTTAAATGTCTATCACGAATCGTTCGATTCATCACTTGTGGTCTATTTTCCTGTTTTGCTCTGTGAATGGATCCAGATTTTGGCCCATAACTGAGCTCCTTGCCAAAAGAACATTGTTGTACCACTGATTCGCATGAAAAATAATGTTTTGATGAAATTAAGCTTTCACTGAGATGTTAGTACAAGGAACGGTAGTGCTACAAAGTAAATGCATGAAGTCCAGAAAATGTTCTTTTCAAATTGCTTTTTTATGACTGTTAAAAAAACTTGTATGTTAACATTCACAACTCAAACCTTTATCATTTTCAGATCTCTAATAATACGATGAGCAGACAAGATGAATCTTATACGTGCAGAATATGTTGAACAGATGGTGGCTAGAATATCTGACAACATGAAGGTATGGCAAAATTGTAGAAATAGTCAGTCGACAAAATTGTTCACTTAAATAATTATGATGAAAACATGAAATTTCAGTCAGTTGGAAACAGATTCCACTAAAACAAAATCACGAAGATTGACCGAATATACAGGCTGTCAGTTTATAACACTTTTATACAAATTCATTATGAAGCACAGAAACTGGTAATCTGCTTCTGAAGTGTTTTGAGTTTTTCACTAGCCCTAAAATTAAAGTTTTAGACATAGCTAGATGGTTGTTAAATACAGAAACACTATTCTGAAAGTAGCAATTACCAGTGCTGAGCTGTACAAGACGCATGAATGAGTTTGCAAACAACAGTATTCCAAAAACACCAGGCATAATTCTTCTTCTTCTTCTTCTTCCAAGTAAACTTCTTGCCTCAAATTGAGTATTCTCGAAGTTGATGAACTGTACATGCGTCGTCGAGGACGAGAATGTGCAAGTAAAATTTTGAATATACAGTTAAAATTAAAAACACAGTAATAACCTAAGCACTGAAATCCTGCAGCTGCAGCCCGGACTTGAAGCCCTCGATAGTATTGGCTGCAACAACTGTATCTGGAAGTGAGTTCCACAGTCGGATGGTACTGGGAAAGAAGGAGGCTTGATGCACCAGGATCCTCGAGTGTGGGACCAGAAATTTCATGCTGTGACCTCTCAGTAGGCAAATGTTAGACCTAATCAGATACGGTTCGACCGGAATAGCTATGAGCTGATGGATTATCCTGTACATTGTAATAACCTTGGCATTGTGTCGACGTTGTTGTGGTGACTCCCAATGTAGCTGGTTGAGCATGGTTGTTACGCTGCTCGTTCTGCGATAGTCCCCAAACACATATCTGGCTGCTCTTCTTTGTACTTGTTCAAGTTTATTTATATTACATTGGGTGAAAGGATCCCAGACAGTGGACGAGTACTCTACGATAGGTCTGACTAATGATTTGTAGCACATCTCCTTGACCTTTGGTGAGCAGTTGAACGTATTTCTTCGAAGAAAACCAAACGTGTTATTTGCTTTACGACAGGTAATGTTTATGTGATTGTTCCAAGAAAGATCCGAAGATATATTGGCACCAAGGTACTTAGCTGTTTTGACAGTAGATAAGGAGTGTCCATGAATGTTATATGTTGTAATGATAGGAGAGCGCTTTTTTGGTGATTCTAATGACTTCACACTTATCTAGGTTAAATTGCATAAACCACTTATTTTCCCATGCTTGAAGTTTATCTAAATCTTCTTGAAGTTTGAGTGCATCAGTAGCGGATTTAATAACCCGGTATAATAAACAGTCATCGGCGAAGAGGCGTGAAGTGGATGAGACACAGTCTGGCATATCGTTGATATAAACAAGGAACAGGAGTGGGCCTAAGACGGTTCCCTGTGGCACGCAGGATGTTACAGGAGCGCTTGAAGAATGCTGTCCTTCGAGGACTACTGACTGAGTTCTACCTGTTAAGAAGTCCGAGATCCAGTCAAGTAAATGTCCCCGTACCCCGTAGTGTCGCAACTTTGTCAATAGGCGTTGATGTGGCACTTTGTCGAATGCCTTACTGAAGTCGAGTAATATGGCATCTACTTGTTCACCTGCGTTGAGGCTGTTTGCTAAGTCCTGAATGGTAATAATGAGTTGGGATTCACATGATCTTGCTTTACGAAATCCGTGTTGTGCATCATTAAGAATTTCATTCTGTTCTAGATGTCTAATAACTGTACTATGTATTATATGTTCAAGTAATTTGCAACAGATAGATGTTAGGGAAACCGGTCTGTAATTTGATGCTGCCTTCTTGTCACCTTCTTAAACAAAGGGGTAATAAATGCTTCTTTCCACGCTGATGGAAGTTTACCACAGTTCAACGAGGTCTGAAAGATAAGTACCAAAGCATCAGCTGCCTCTTCGCAGACACTCTTTAATAATATTCCTGAAATGTTGTCTGGTCCAGTAGCCTTGTGGATATTTATGTCTTTCAACAGCTTTAAAATTCCATTTCTGGTAACGGTAATATTTGGTACATCGTTAAAAGTACTATCTTCATAGGTTGGAATGTTACTAATATCCTCAGATGTAAACACTGATGTGAATTGGGAGTTTAAAATTTCAGCTTTTATTTTACAGTCACTTTGAAGAGAACCAATAGATTTTAGTGGTGCTACACCGGAAGAGTCACATTTTTTGGATTTTATGTAACTATAAAACTTTTTAAGATTAGTACGGCTATCCTCATCCAACATGTCACTTATATATGTTTTGTGTGCCTTTCTACATTCACACTGACTTTCAGTTTTACTTTGTTTATATAGGTTCCAATTCTCTTGATTTCCATAGTGCTTAGCTCTTTTGTAGTATTTTTTTCTTTTTTGCTGACAATCGTTTAATCTTTCGGTTTATCCAGGGTTGACTGTATCTAGATGTAGTCATTTTGCCACGAACATATAAGTCAAGAAGTTCTTGTGATTTGCTGGTAAATGTCGTCCATAGAGACTCAATATTGGTGTTGTGTTTATTTTCTTCACAAAAAGACTTACTAAAATTCATAAAGTCACGTTTTAATCCACCTAGGTCAGCTCTTTTCCAAAGATAAATCTTTCTCTTAACTGGACGTTGGTATTTGGTGCTAATATCTGATTCGACGAACACTATCTCGTGGTCACTGATGCCGGGAATAGGAACACAATTTGACACTAGTGAGGGTCTGTTAGTGGCAAATAAGTCGAGAATTTTACTAGCTCTTGTGGGGAAGTTCACCATTTGCTGTAATCCACAATTTTCAATGGTTGATAGAAATTTTTCACTAATTTCTTTCATATACTGGTTAGAATTAATACTGTTGGTGTTCCAGTCAATATCTGGTACGTTCATATCACCTGCAAGCCAGACACAATCTTTTGGATGTGAATTTACTAGTCGTTCTACGTCTGAACAGAAATTTTCCATGTATTCAGGGTTACTATTAGGTGGACGATAACCATTTAATATAATTACATTAGAATGTTTACCCATAACTTGCACTGCGACCATTTCCGCATCAGTTTCCGTAGCAATTAAATTGCAGATAAGTGTTTTCTTTACGGAAGTCAGTACTCCACCATAACTGTCACTTCGGTCCTTGCGGAATACCTCGTAATTCTCAGGTATAACCTCATTGTTATATATTGTAGGATTAATCCAAGTTTCAGATATTGCAATAATGTCTGGTTTTGATTCTTCAATAGCTAACCATAATGTTTCTTTTTTAGCACGTATACTCTGTGCGTTAACAATCATGATAGACAAAGAGTTAATTTTCTTTTTACACATTGCGTTTTCTTGGTCTTCTTCGAAAACACTGTCGTCAGAACTTGAGGAATTTAATGGGGAAAATGAAGATGGTGATGACATGTCAAAGGACTGTAGGCTGTGCCCTGATGTGACAGTCTGGGAATCGCACTTGGTGCATAACCAAGTGATGCTGCTGTTGGATAGATATTGCAACTGTGGCAGGCTTATATTCAGACACTCAATATGGCCCCAATTATCACATCCATCGCAGCAGATGCTGGGATCCTTACTCTTTGCCGCTTAATTACAAATCAAGCAAGGGTATTTCGGGGTTCTCGGGCCTGGGTTAGGGTGACAGTCACATGAGTTTAAAATTAATAATAAGCATAGGTAGGTAAGACATGTCCTTCCACTGTATGTTGCATTCTGTATGCGCGTAAGGCTACGACGATTAGACAAGAACACACCGGTAATCTGGGCGACAGTATTGTCGAGACGAACTCCACTAAAGACAGACTCATAGTTATGATTAGTTGGAATAGGTAAGTTTATGGTTTTTGGTTTGCTTATACACATGATGACAGCGACCAAGGCTATGGTCAGCGCTGGAATCCCTGAAGTTCACATTTTATTAGAGGGCGGATGTTTATATTTCTAACTTCCGATCTGGTGGGTGCTCCCGATTCTCTCGAAGGGACTATGGATACACTTACAAATAACTAAACTCACGTAATTTTGGCAAAAAGAATCCTGTAAAACCACAGATACACTTCAAAAACATTAAATAACACTTTGGCGTTCTTAAATTCAGATAAAGTTCCAATATTTTTGACAAAAGTTAAATTGAACATAAGGTAGACGTTACGGTTTCAGACAAATTTGTCACAAGTCTAAATGCATCTTTTCACATTGAATTAACAATTTCATTTATTTCAGAGTTGAACAGATAACCCAGTTTGAGATGACCAGAAGCTGTAAACATATGTTGGCTAGAATTTACAAGATCCTGAAGGTACTAATCACTATAAATATTGCCAGGTGTAAAACTGTCCTACAATTTATGTCCTGTTTACAGGTACCAACAAGTAGTAATTTACCAAGACATGTTTTTCAGTGTTTGGTTTACGCAACAGTCAGTTATAAATATCGGTAAAAACACGAAACATCACGGAATGTAGGCTGCTAAATCACATGAATTCATTTTAAACCACTTTTTAGAAGTACAGGCTTTTACATTTATTTAATTGTTGCAAGTTTTTTCACTTGACTGAAATCTATTTATAGACTAGACTGGCTTATGTTGAGCATTTTTCATGTTAGACAGTGCCCAGGCCATATAACTCGAAATCAGTAGGGATAACAGTTATAGTTTCATACAGTATATTGACATATCAATCAGTCATTAAAATTCTGGTGTGAAACAGATGTAAAGCCGAGTACATCAAAAATGAAATTAGTACATGGTCAGAAATGGAACTGCGTGTTACTTTCCATGCCGGCTACATCCAGGTTGAGCACATCTTGATGCAAACAATAAATATGAACGAGTGAAAATACTTGGAAAAGCTCGAGGTTTTGAAGAAATCTTCGTTTTGAAATTTTGCTGAAACTGGCCTGGGTATCGACAATTATGCCTGTTTATGTTGATGCCTTGAATTCTGAGTGACCCAATATTTAATCTACATTGCACATGTTCTTAAACAAGGCTTCAATAGTTTGGAATGATCCTTTGAAAATGTGTAAGCTCCATTATTTCAGTGCATGTATCTTTAGTTACACATAGTACTCTGTCATTGTAAAATCACAACTAAAGTTCTAAGTCAATTGACTATCCTATTTTATCATGGTTGATCCTAATCTTAAACCTGTAAAATATGCTAATCAGAATAGCCCCGCTCGGAAAACACAACATTCCTACACAGCCTTAGGGTAGAGAGGACAATCACATTACAAACTTTAATCAATTTAAATTTTGCCTTTTTATTGGAGTTGTCTACCTTTAATTGCTTTCTTTTTTGAATCACTTCATTATAAGGGCAAATAAAATGTTTCAGTATCTGAAACTGCTTGAAACCCTATTACTGTGTCAGGGCTTCTAAGAAAGTATAATTTGGTGTATTCTCTTGTTAATGTATGCCTAAGATCAGAGTCAGCTGTGACTTATGAAATGGTTCTCTAGTTTCCATTATTCTCCTTCTAGCATTGATGTTAATGATTTAATATGTGTCATCTTGTATCCTAGAAGTGGTAGCAGCCTCTTTCACTTTGATTTGTAGGACCATGAAAAAAGACAAAGCAATCAAGCCATAGTTGTCATTTGGTTGGTGATGCATAACTGCCTTTAAGACAGCTTGTTGGGCACATTTGCTTGGGTTTCTTGCCACAGTTATGGAGCTCACAGCAAATGTACAGGAAGGTTATGAATCACAGTAAGGGAGCTCACAGCAGAGGTAGATAATCTGTCAGCATGAGTTCGGTGCTTACATCAGAGCTGTGTAATCTCTTACAGTTGTAATGTACGAAGAAGTGGTAGGTGATCTGTCACAGCTGTAAAGCTCACAATAGAGGTTGATAATCTGTCACAATTATAGTTAACAGCACTCAGTTATGAAGCTAACAGCAGAGCTATGTTATCTGCCACAGAATATGCGCTCACATCAGAGCTAGGAAATCTGCGACAGAATATGTGCTCACATCAGAGCGAGGTAATCTGCCACAGAACATGTGCTCACAGAAGAGCTAGGTAATCTGTGACAGAATATGTGCTCATCGCAAAGCTAGGTAATCTGCCACAGAATATGTACTCACATCAGAGCTAGGTAATCTGCCACAGAACATGTGCTCACAGCAGAGCTAGGTAATTTGCCACAGAATATGTGCTCACATCAGAGCTAGGTAATCTGCCACAGAACATGTGCTCACAGCAGAGCTAGGTAATCTGCCACAGAATATGTGCTCACAGCAGAGCTAGGTAATCTGCCACAGAATATGTACTCACAGCAGAGCTAGGTAATCTGCCACAGAATATGTGCTCACAGCAGAGCTAGGTAATCTGCCACAGAAAATGTGCTCACAGCAGAGCTAGGTAATCTGCCACAGAATATGTGCTCACAGCAAAGCTAGGTAATCTGCCACAGAATATGTACTCACATCAGAGCTAGGTAATCTGCCACAGAACATGTGCTCACAGCAGAGCTAGGTAATCTGCCACAGAATATATGCTCATCGCAGAGCTAGGTAATCTGCCACAGAATATGTACTCACAGCAGAGCTAGGTAATCTGCCACAGAACATGTGCTCACAGCAGAGCTAGGTAATCTGGCACAGAATATGTACTCACATCAGAGCTAGGTAATCTGCCACAGAACATGTGCTCACAGCAGAGCTAGATTATCTGCCACAGAATATTTGATCACATCAGAGCTAGGTAATCTGCCACAAAATGTGTGCTCATCGCAAAGCTAGGTAATCTGCCACAGAATATGTGCTCACAGCAGAGCTAGGTAATCTGCCACAGAATATGTGCTCACATCAGAGCTAGGTAATCCGCCACAGAATATGTGCTCACAGCAGAGCTAGGTAATCTGCCACAGAATATTTGCTCACATCAGAGCTAGGTAATCTGTCACAGAATATGTGCTCATCGCAGAGCTAGGTAATCTGCCACAGAATATGTACTCACAGCAGAGCTAGGTAATCTGCCACAGAATATGTGCTCACAGCAAAGCTAGGTAATCTGCCACAGAATATGTACTCACATCAGAGCTAGGTAATCCGCCACAGAATATGTACTCACATCAGAGCTAGGTAATCTGCCACAGAATATGTGCTCATCGCAGAGCTAGGTAATCTGCCACAGAACATGTGCTCACAGCAGAGCTAGGTAATCTGCCACAGAATATGTACTCACAGCAGAGCTAGGTAATCTGCCACAGAATATGTACTCACAGCAGAGCTAGGTAATCTGCCACAGAATATTTGCTCACAGCAAAGCTAGGTAATCTGCCACAGAATATGTGCTCACAGCAGAGCTAGGTAATCTGCCACAGAATATGTGCTCACCGCAGAGCTAGGTAATCTGCCACAGAATATGTACTCACATCAGAGCTAGGTAATCTGCCACAGAACATGTGCTCACAGCAAAGCTAGGTAATCTGCCACAGAATATGTGCTCACATCAGAGCTAGGTAATCTGCCATAGAACATGTGCTCACAGCAGAGCTAGGTAATCTGTGACAGAATATGTGCTCACAGCAAAGCTAGGTAATCTGCCACAGAATATGTACTCACAGCAAAGCTAGGTAATCTGCCACAGAATATGTGCTCACAGCAAAGCTAGGTAATCTGACACAGAATATGTACTCACATCAGAGCTAGGTAATCTGCCACAGAACATGTGCTCACAGCAAAGCTAGGTAATCTGCCACAGAACATGTGCTCACAGCAGAGCTAGGTAATCTGTGACAGAATATGTGCTCACAGCAAAGCTAGGTACATGTAATCTGCCACAGAATATGTGCTCACAGCAGAGCTAGGTAATCTGCCACAGAATATGTGCTCACCGCAGAGCTAGGCTATCTGTCACAGAATATGTGCTCACAGTAGAGCTAGGTTATCTTCCACTGAATTCGGCTCACAGCAGAACTAGATTATCTGCAAAAGAATATATGCTCACAGCAGAGCTAGGTAATCTGCCACAGAATATGTGCTCACAGTAGAGCTAGGTTATCTGCCACAGAATATGTGCTCATCGCAGAGCTAGGTAATCTGCCACAGAATATGCGCTCACAGCAGAGCTAGGTAATCTGCCACAGAATATGTGCTCACAGCAGAGCTAGGTTATCTGCCACAAAATATGTGCTCACAGCAGAGCTATGTAATCTGCCACAAAATGTGTGCTCACAGCAGAGCTAGGCAATCTGCAACAGAGTATGTGCTCACAGCAGAGCTAGGTTATCTGTCACAGAATATGTGCTCACAGTAGAGCTAGGTTATCTGCCACAGAATATGTGCTCACAGCAGAACTAGATTATCTGCCATAAAATGTGTGCTCATAGCAGAGCTAGGTTATCTGTCACAGAATAAGTGCTCACAGTAGAGCTAGGTTATCTGTCACAGAATATGTGCTCACAGTAGAGCTAGGTTATCTGCCAAAAAATGTGTGCTCACAGCAGAGCTATGTAATCTGCCACAAAATGTGTGCTCACAGCAGAGCTAGGCAATCTGCCACAGAGTATGTGCTCACAGCAGAGCTAGGTTATCTGTCACAGAATATGTGCTCACAGTAGAGCTAGGTTATCTGCCACAGAATATGTGCTCACAGCAGAACTAGATTATCTGCCATAAAATGTGTGCTCACAGCAGAGATAGGTAATCTGCCATAGAACATGTGCTCATAGCAGAGCTAGGTAATCTGCAACAGAATATGTGCTCACAGTAGAGCTAGGTAATCTGCCACAGAATATGTGCTCATCGCAGAGCTAGGTAATCTGCCACAGAACATGTGCTCACAGCAGAGCTAGGTAATCTGCCACAGAATATGTGCTCACAGTAGAGCTAGGTTATCTGCCACAGAACATGTGCTCACAGCAGAGCTAGGTAATCTGCCACAGAATATGTGCTCACAGCAGAGCTAGGTAATCAGTAACAGTCGTAAAGCTCACAGCAGAGCTAGGTAATCTGCCACACACTTTGTGCCACAAAATATGTGCTCACAGCAAAGCTAGGTTATCTGCCACATATTTCACGCTCACAGCAGAGCTAGGTAATCTGCCACACACTTTGTGCCACAAAATATGTGCTCACAGCAAAGCTAGGTTACCTGCCACAAAATTTGTGCTCACAGCAAAGCTAAGTAATCTGCCAAAAAATATACGCTCACAGCAGAGCAAGATAATTTGTCATTGAATATGTGCTCACAGCAGAGCAAGATAATCTGCCACAAAATATGTGCTCACAGCTATCACAGTTGAAAAGCTCATCACAGAGCTAGGTTATCTGCCACAAATTACACTCTCACAGCAGAGCTAGGTAATCTGTCACACACTTTGTGCCACAAAATATGTGCTCATAGCGAAGCTAGGTTATCTGCCACAAAATTTGTGCTCACAGCAAAGCTAAGTAATCTGCCAAAAAATATACGCTCACAGCAGAGCAAGATAATCTGTCATTGAATTTGTGCTCACAACAGAGCAAGATAATCTGCCACAAAATATGTGCTCACAGCTGTCACAGTTGTAAAGCTCTCAGCAGAGCTAGGTTATCTGTCACAGGGAGTTGTTAAGATCACAGCAGAGCTTGGTAATCTGTCACAGTGTGTTGTAAAGCTCACAACAGAGCTAGGTAATCTGTCACAGGGAGTTGTAAAGCTTTCAACAGAGCTAGGTAATCTGTCACAGGGAGTTGTTAAGCTTTCAACAGAGCTAGGTAATCTGTCACAGGGAGTTGTAAAGCTTTCAACAGAGCTAGGTAATCTGTCACAGTGTGTTGTAAAGCTCACAACAGAGCTAGGTAATCTGTCACAGGGAGTTGTAAAGCTTTCAACAGAGCTAGGTAATCTGTCACAGTGAGTTGTTAAGCTTTCAACAGAGCTAGGTAATCTGTCACAGGGAGTTGTAAAGCTTTCAACAGAGCTAGGTAATCTGTCACAGTGTGTTGTAAAGCTCACAACAGAGCTAGGTAATCTGTCACAGGGAGTTGTAAAGCTTTCAACAGAGCTAGGTAATCTGTCACAGTGTGTTGTAAAGCTCACAACAGAGCTAGGTAATCTGTCACAGGGAGTTGTAAAGCTTTCAACAGAGCTAGGTAATCTGTCACAGTTTAAAGCTCACAACAGAGCTAGGTAATCTGTCATAATGAGTTGTAAAGATCACAGCGGAGCTAGGTTATCTGTCACAGTGAGTTGCAAAGCTCACAACAGTGCTAGGTAATCTGTCAATTGTAAGGCTCTCAGCAGAGCTAGGTAATCTGTCAGTTGTAAGGCTCTCAGCAGAGATAGGTAATTCTGTCAGAGACAGTTGTATAGCTCACAGCAGAGCTAATTAATCTGTCACACGTAGTAATAAAGCTCACAGCAGAGCTAGGTAATCTGTCGCACTTAGTAATAAAGCTCACAGCAGAGCTAGGTAATCTGTCACACTTAGTAATAAAGCTCACAGCAGAGCTAGGTAATCTGTCACACTTAGTAATAAAGCTCACAGCAGAGCTAGGTAATCTGTCACACTTAGTAATAAAGCTCACAGCAGAGCTAGGTAATCTGTCACACTTAGTAATAAAGCTCACATCAGAGCTAGGTAATCTGTCACACTTAGTAATAAAGCTCACAGCAGAGCTAGGTAATCTGTCACACTTAGTAATAAAGCTCACAGCAGAGCTAGGTAATCTGTCACACTTAGTAATAAAGCTCACAGCAGAGCTAGGTAATCTGTCACACTTAGTAATAAAGC
Source organism: Corbicula japonica (assembly GCA_038501625.1). NCBI lineage: Eukaryota > Metazoa > Mollusca > Bivalvia > Venerida > Cyrenidae > Corbicula > Corbicula japonica. Next base: position 21,787 of record JAZAYU010001501.1, on the reverse strand, counting down.
TCACAGCAGAGCTAGGTAATCTGTCACACTTAGTAATAAAGCTCACAGCAGAGCTAGGTAATCTATCACAGTTGTAAAGCTTACAATAGAGCTAAGATATATGTCACAGTTGTAAAGCTCGCAGCAAAGCTAGGTTATCTTTTACTTGTTATTAGCATACCTTAATCAAATTCTGAAGTTGAGCTTCTAAGGTTGATTTTAAGCTAACATCTCGAGATGTTCACTTTGTTTTATTTACTTTGATTACAAACATGTTAGTCAAGTTCATATGGCAATCATGCAACCTTTACTGTTGTAGGTTCATATTAAATAATAATAGTATTTAATAATAAAATAATGGATTTACAAGAAAAATGAGCAGAACAAGAACAACAGTAGTGATCTGAGTTATGGGCTTATAAAACTTGTGTATCATAGCAAAACCTTTTTGCAAGTAAAACTAAAATTACAGATGGTTTTTACGAATTACCGGGAGAAATTACTATCGCCTTTTATCTTCTTAAGTTTATAAATTAAATCTCCGTAAAAAACTGGCCGTGAAATTCCTTGTTGCAATAGTGATTTTAAACTGCAGCTGTATTTATGACTTAGATCTGGATATCGGCGATAAAACTTGCAAACGTTTTTCCTTAATTTGTGATACCGATAACCTTGTTTTAAAAGTTTTTCTGTAATGCAAAGATTACGTTCATTGAAATCATTCACATCATAGCAAGCTCTTGCAAAGCGAACAAGCTGAGAGATATAAACCCCGTAAGAAGTTGCACGAGGAACATCGCCGTCTAGAAACGGAAAATTTACTATATTAAAATTAAAATCATTTCTTTTATCATAAATTTTAGTAGTGACATAACCATTTTCGATGGATAGATTTAAATCAAGGAAGTTTGCTTGCTTTTCTGAAGTGTTCGCTTTATTAAGTTGTAGTTCTTTAGGATAAATCTTATTAACCAGTGATGGAAAATGGTTATCATCAAGACTGTAACATTACCATGGTCGAGGAATTTGAGAACATCGTTTTGGACTTTGATAAGTGCAGTCTCTGTCGAATGGAATTTGCGGTAGGCTGACTGATATTTTTCTTGAAGTTGATTTTTTGTCACGTGTTCATCAATACGAGAACTCACTACTCTTTGAAAGAGCATTAGGCTCAGCATGTTCTCGTTTACACCATTTATTGCAAAAAGAGTTTAAAGACTCTGCAATTTCCGCACGACATGTATTAAAGTCGATGTCCGATGGAATTCTGTATTTTGGACCTTTTGAAATTGAATTACGGATTCTAAAGTCTTTGATAACATTTAGATCCTCTGTAACGATATGACCGGCAGGTTGATAGCAAAATTTTGAATTAGAACAGTCTCAAGATAATGGTGTGTTTTCAACAATCTGTAAATCCGAGGTAATTTTGTTGTAATTGAAAATTGTGTTTCTTATAGGCTTGTTATATTTATAACAACTTACATTGAGTCATATGATCATGTTGTGTACTATGCTGAGAAGAAAACGTTTAGTCAGTAGAGATACTTCATACGATAAAATTGTTAAACATTTAAATTGAACACAAATGCATCGTTCACCATGAAAAGCATTGAATACTCAATGAATTGCAACATTATTAACTGAACACAGTCATAAAGACATTCAATTTGATTAAGATTTAAGACAGGGGTCAAAATCAAAATTAAAATTACACTCAATATTTTGTATGACCACCTCTAGCTTAAATAAAAGCCAGAAAACGCATTTCGTATGTTCTTTACGAGTGTTTGAATGATGTGGTTAGGGGGTTGGGCCAAGTCCTTGTGCAATTTCCGTTTCAGATCATTGGCGTTGTGGACGTCAATCCTGTCACGCGACTTTTTTCAAGATAGTCGCACATGTGCTGAATCGGAGAGATCAAGTGATTTTAATTGACATTCGAGTATGTTTATGTTGTTTACAACAAGAACATTCCGTGTATGACGTGTCGTGTGGCACCGTGCATTATCCTGCTGTAGAGCGTAAACATTGTCTATCTCTATGTAAGGAACAATGACAGGGATAATGATTTCTGCACAATAATTGACTGCATTTAAGTCAATACGTATTGTTTTGGGTTCTGTCTTGCCAGTATAAGAAATACCACCTCAGATCATAGCGCTCCCAACACCGTAACGGTCATAATCGAAAACGTCAGCAGGATCAAACCTTGCTCCTCGGCGTCGCCGAAAACAAACAATTCCATCAGCTTCTTTGAGATTTAATTGTGACTAAGCGGTGAAAACGATTCTGTTCCATCGCTTTCTATTCCAGCGACTGCCCTGGCGTGCCAAAAACACGTGCTGTTAGAGGCATACCTTTGTAATGACGTCGAGCTTGCAGCTAAGCCTCTCTCAGCCGGTTTAATGCGTTACAAACGAAAATTCTTGACCCCCGTGGACTAGCTGAGACGTTAAGGTATGACCATCCTAATGAATACCAATATCAAGAAGAGTATCCAAGGGAGGTAACTATAGTAGTAAATTAGCCTAGAGTTCTGTCATGCAAGACCTGGTGGGTTCAAATCCCACTGGAACCTAATTTTTTTTGTAAGCCTAGAGCTTAAATAATTGGCATATTTTTTTTTGCCTGTGTAATTCTGTCATTGAATATAAAATTCTCATGATTTAAACAAAAATAAGCAAAATAATCAAGATTAAAGGGGTTTTCGCTATCAGAATAGTGTTTATTCAAGTCATCAATTTGAAAATTTTCTAAAACTGGAAGGTAAACTTCTCTGAAATTTTGTTTAAATTTTGTTTAAGGTATATAGTTAAAAATGGTAAATTTTTGTATATTGCACCAATCAGGATTTTGCACAATTTTCATTAATTTAGTCTCGTGAAATATAAAAAAAATGCATTTTTTAAATTTATTTGGTCAAAAAATGTCATTTTAAGATAAATTCTGTATTTATATATTATATCTTAAATTAGTTAAGTAAAATATAACATATTTTGGATAAACTGTAAAAAATTAGGGTTGAATTTATCAATAACAAAAAATTTTGTCACCGACTAAAGAATTTGGATACTTTCACGTTTTTTCTCACTTTTTTAAATACAAAAAGCTAAAAATCTCAAAAACTACACGGTGAAAATCATTAAAATTTTGCATACAAGTCAGTAGTATGAAGTAGTTGATGACAAAATAATCAGATGTTGGATTCTTAATAGTGCCCATTAGGATGGTCATACCTTAAATAAGCTTTTTAACAGGTGTGAAGCGATAACGTTGTGTTGACGTCGTTAAGTAGCGATCTTCAAGCGACGTTGTTTTCAACGTCCTACTGGACGACGCAGGTAGTTGACGCTGACAGTTTGTCAGAATCGCGCTTGCATACGATATTTTATTTGCTTATGCCAACCAAAACGACCTGCTACGTCAGCAGCGTGTAAACAAGCATCTAGAAATCTCAAACGACATTTCTGTCATTTATGGAGAGGCAATGACGGCAACCAAGGCTAGCTACCAGAAATTTTACTTCGGCTTTTTCATTCTGGACAATACACTTTTAATGTCAAAGAAAATTTGCAAAAATATCCATGCCGGTTTTCATCGGCACGTGCATCTCGAGCATTTTGAATTTACACAGTCACGGTCTAATGAGGAAGGTTTTCGTGAACAAATCATCGTGTATGTGACAAGAAGAGTCAGAAAAACACATATGTTCAATTTTTATCACAATACTTGCAATATTGTTGATTTAGGGCGAAAACAAAAATACTGACTAAACTTTTTCTTTCGAGTATATATGCATAATGTTGTTTGTTCTTCAGTTTATTTGTTTATTTGTTAATAAAGTTGAATAGTTCATAGGTATTCCTGTACTTAATTGCAACATTGTACTAATCATAGTAATAATAAAAGCTGTTCTACAGGGAATAGAGTCAGGTAGCATTTCAAAACATAATTTGATCAATGGTAATATGGCCTAAATCAAACCCAGGAAATGCATTTTGTTATAGTATAAAAAGGAAATATTCATTTTCTTCCGGGGGCTTCGCCCCCTGGTCCCCCACCGGGGCTTACCACCTGCGCTATTTTCAGATATTTTTGTCAAAAGTCATTCTCATCCCTGATGCTTAAGTTGTTGAATTAGCAATATCAACTGAAACTTAAAAAGTATTTATTCAATCTTCACCAAATGATTCTGGGTATAAAATCTTCACCATATATCAGTTAGACTGCTCTAGTTACTCGAGAGTTTTGTCCTGTCGATAGGAGTATTTTGTGGCAGTGAGTTGCCCTGTGACGAGAGTTTTACCCTGTGATGGTGTATTTTGTGGCAGCGAGTTGAGTTTCTGACTAGCTCTTGTTCAGATATGGAGCATTGTCATTAAAGAGACATTCATTTAAACCATACACCATCTTAAATCTGCTACTACAATCCGGAAGTGTTTCAGGTTATCAACGGGTTGATGATTAGTTTTTCGGATGCCTTCCAGTACCCGCACCGTCACGGCGTTGGCACCTAGCCCTGCAATTCCTGCGACACAAAAAACTGAGCTAACCAGGACAACCCCCAAAAAGTTTGTCAGATAGCCCTGATATACGTTACCATCACTGCATGACATCGGTAACGTGTTATTTTACAGATTATCAGTACTGACTAAATGAAAGGGGAGACATTTTACGTCCGCCACACTGCACAAATAGCGCTGCTGTTAATTTCAAAGAAATGTGTTAGTATTGCTGATATTGTGTGATATCAGTGACTGATTTAAGAGTCTATATTTCATCAACCTTGGATGTTATATCTTCTTTTAGATGTCTTAAGAGTACTGAAGGGTGTGTTACAATCTTATTCTACTACCTGGACATATCATGCCACACATTAGGTCTAAAATTATTTCAATGAGAACTAGTGAAATAAGATGATATGTTACACATTTTTTTCACATACTGGTCAACATTTCTTTATTTCAGTTGCCCGGAAAACAATCTGCCACCTGACACAGGATCACAAGTGTCACGTCTGTCTACACTTCTATAATTGAGCAACCTAGAGGGTCTGAAAACAAGTGTCAAGTCTTCTGACTGTTTTGTCTTTTATTCAGGATCAACTCAATAAACAAACTGTTTTAACCGACATCAAACTGGGGGCAGATTGATCAAACTTTTATTTAATCATAAGTTTCATCGTATTGTCTGAGACTGTCTTGTAGAAAAAATATAAGATTTATCTTAATCAACACTTTCCGTGTAGCTTTTAAGCTTTAATTTGAGATTTTTAATCTGCTTCCATTATGTTAGGATAGCTAAATACGATATTAGCTTAAGACGTTGTCAGTTTATACTGAGTGAGTGAGTGAGTGAGTCAGTCAGTCAGTGAGATACTGAACTACCATGACTGGCACCAACATGATACTGGGCTAGCAAACCTTGACTTACCGGTACCTTAATATGTGACTAATGTTGATAATAGACACATTTGGCAGGGAGTCAACATGATACTGGACTAATATGATTTGTGTTTAATGTAGGGAGTGATTTGGGTCTACACTAGATCTTTGTGAACAATTTAATCTGGATCTACACTGGGATCGTGGTCTACACTGGGATCGTGGTCTACACTGGGATCGTGGTCTACACTGGGATCTTGGTCCACACCGGTCATAAGGCCATAAGGTTGCACAAAATGTCTTTTTCAGTTACTTTAATATTTCGTAAGATTATGGTGACTAAACTGATAGATATAAGGTAAATTTGTGGCAAAAACTAATTTAGTTAGTGTTAAATAAGTGAAGTTTTAACAATTAAGAAAACCAGTCACTTAGCTAGGCGCCGTTATCTTAGGTTTCTTATTTGTTAAAACTTCACTTGATAAATACTAATTGTAACTTAATTTTAAGGACCAGTTAATGTCTTCAGACCGCAATTGTTCCAGCTTTATATTAGAATCCTACTTCTGGCACATGTATATCAAATACCTGATGTATAGTTTGTTTAATCTTAAAGAAATTGATACAAATCCAAAATGTTTTATGCCATTTATTCATCAATTTTATCTATAGGTAAATGGCTGCATTAATATAAGTGAATATAATTTAAAATCATATTGTTGTACACAAGTCATGTTAAATCAATAATTAAACATAAAATTAATACATATAGTTCAATATGTTCAATCTATATATAAATGTACATTGAATATTTTAAGTAAATATTTACTCGTTTTTTTTCAGAGTCAGTGATGCAGAATTATTGCCACAGCAGTAACATGGTTGTGCAACCGAGTTAGGAAACATCACATAAAAGTTGTTGCTGTCAAAAATATTTTGATTTTATTATAAATACTTGTAAATCAATGTTAAAATTTAACTAAATTTATAGTTTTTTTATAACCATTTGAGCCATAATTGTGATTATGAAAACACAACTGATTAATCACCTGTAACATATCTAACAGATAGACTGCTTTGAGCAACTCTTTATCAATTTAAGCAATTTAGCAGGAGATATTAAAATAATCAATGTGAAAATTTTGTAATTGCTATTTAATTGTATAAAACGAACATTTATGTCACGTGACTGTCTAGCTATCAAGAACATTACTTCTGTATACATTTTACATCTAGAGTTTTACTCTGATAAACTCTCAGGAATAAAATACTAAATTGTGAAATATTATTTTTTATCAACAATCAATATATATAGCATGTAAGTGAGAATAATATATACCTAGTTATCATAATTATTAAAACTGAATTTTGTTGTTTAATGGTGTGAATATTCAGTTTTTTATTGTATATGTATAATATTAAATTTTACATGTTCTTTTTATGTTGTTCCAAATTTGAATAGTTTTAGAAAATGCATATGAACTTTTGTAAAATTCATCAGACTTTTCTATTCAATGTTTTGAAAATAATTTGTTTAATAACCATGTACATTACATACACGTCATGTATATAAATGAGAAAGTGTAAAGTTCCTCATTAGCATATATACTTAATTATACAACGTATAATTGAACGATGTGATTTTATTATTGTTCATGTTTTTTTTATTGATTACAGTGTCAATCAAATATACTTTGGTATTTTTATTACACAGTCTTGTTTTTCAGAATCAGTGATGAACCCAACCATTCGATACTTAAATCATGTGTTAGTGATAATGTCGGCGTTGTCTTAATCACGTCCACAATCGTCCTCCATTCCTCCTCGGATGGTCCCCAACACGAGAATAACTTCACCTTGACCGGATGTTGCATCAGACCGACACTGAGCAACAGTTGTCTCCACTCCTTGGATGTCATTGTAATGTCCGAGAGTTTAACGGTGATACTCTGTGCTAGCTGGTCGATAATGACGAAAAGATTCTTCCATGAATCAAACGACATTGTAACTTTCTGTAGCACCACACATTTTAGATGTTTCAGGGCAGGTGAGATCGGTATGACGTAATCCATATCGATCCACCCAAGCTCGAGATACTGTAGCCGAGTTAATGTATGAATGGTTTGTATCATCTCATGGCATGATGTCACCCACCGTAACGTCAATGATGATAAAACCGGTGCTGCACGTAGATCTTGACACAATATGGCGCTGGCTCTGTCTATCATATTCTCTCCCTGTGGATGGAACACGAGCTCCTCCAGAGATTCTGGATTCACGTTTAGCTCTCGACATGGTACTTAGAAAAAATGCAGCATCTTCAGTTCGTTCAGGCGATGTAGGTCCAAGGTGACGTCACAATCACGGTACTGACCCCAGTGGTCCGAGCAGTCTATGTGCTTCAGCTTGAGATGTGTCATTGTTGTGGTCTGGCTTATATAAGCATAGAGACATTTAAGGTTACTGTGAGTCATGGGAACTCCATCAAGATACAATGATTGTAAGCATGTCAGTCCTGTGAGCGCCGTTAGTAGTGCCAGACATTTTAATGTACGAGTTGATTCAGTGAGGATGTCAGCCAGCCATACTGGCTCTTTGTAACAGTCTATTACTCTCAATGACTCCAGGGAGGTGAACAAACGGGGATCCAGGGCGAGAAACGCTGCTTTCTCCTCGTTTGGATTAAATAGTTGTAGCGATTTTAAGTGACCCTTATTAAAGTTTAAAATGTTTTTTAAAGTTGTTAAATCTTCATCTGTTAGCCTATATTTATCAATAAGAATATCGTTAAGATGAATCGAAGAACTATCATTTCCATTTCTCATACTTTCTTGCAAACACTGGACCTGCATGGACTGGTAAGATTTCACTGTTTCCATAGCGTCATTATAAAGCGGGTTATAATCACCAAGCATGTATGTTCTATATCGACGCGTTACATCGTCAAGGTCAACGATCGTCTGCAGCTCACCGGAAATACATGTTTATACTTCCGGATTAATGCCACATACAAAAACAAATACATTGGACATTTCTAATATGCCTGAAAGAGATGAACAAACATTAAGAATTGTTGATTTTACGGATTCGTTTTGCCATTCAGACGTTATATAAATAGCGGAGAAGAATTCTTGTACAGACTTGTGCTGAAAGAAAACTTGATATCGTTTTACTGCGATTATGGTGCTGTCCTTGGTTTCATACAACAGTCCAACTTTTAAACAGAACTCGATTTCTTGCTCGGTCATGTACTGGGTGACAATAGTCCTATCAAATATCAAAGATGATTCTCTTTTCTTGCTAAATATAGTATAAAAGGCCAATTTCCCAAGCTTCATCAATATGATGTAATAACGTTTACATGTTTCGTTCTCGTTCATACAGTTCGGTACGGCAGCGTTATCGTTTGTCTTTACTTGAATATCCGGTAAGTCCTTCTTATTCAAACCACGTTTAAGTGTAAATTCAGTAATGTTACTGTAAATTTCACATTTTGATTTGCCAATGGGAAGACAACCAAAGAACAAACATATAAGCTGAAGCAGAATATACGGAATGTAAATAATATTCCCGATTTGAACTTTCTTGACTTCTTCATCGAAATCTGCAGTGCTTTTCCTGCTAAATTCAAGTTTCTTTCATTAAGTATTTCGATCGCATTTTCTTCTTACTGCTTGCGAGTTTCGGCTTGAAGCATAGATATTTCAACGCATCGATCAATATGGTTTGCCGACAGTCCTATAGTCCCAATCTTCCAGTCTCTGGTTGTCGTTAACACCGTGCAGCTGTCCGGGTGATTGTTGTGCGGTACCTCGGGTTTTCTTGAACAGTGACCTGGATGAGCCCATTCATCCAGGCCGTCCAGTATTTTAAGGCATTTTTTCTTCTGCAACATTCTTTGTACGAACTCTTTTGTGTATTGCGTGTTTCTGGACAATTTTTCTGTCACCATATGCATAATCAAGTCATCCAGATTGCATTGCTGTTTATTTTGATAGTCCCTTAAGTGAAGCAGGAATACCAAGTCAAAGTATTTCATTGCGCCTAACTCCTCACCGTTATATTTCTCTTTAAATGAATTCAGAGGCGAGTGACTTTGGCACCAGGTCATGGTAAGCTTCTGTAACAGCGAGGTCTTCCCCAAATCCAGCGTTCGCCGTAATGTATATCTTTCTGTATCGAACATCGCCGCTGACGAATAGCTGACTTACTGTAATTTTATTCTTTTCTTGGCCATCATTTCCCGACGTTTTATCTCCATTGTGTGTATTCTTGCCCGGTCCAAAATGATAAGGTTTTTTATAGGCCCACATAGTCGGTAGGACATATAATTCCTCGATAGGGACATCGTGTTCATCCACCAGAGGGGATGCTGGAATGTGGGACTCGTTCCCTCGATAGTAGGTGATGAGATCTTCTTTTAGACCTGTAAAAAACAAATTAAAATCTAGATACATGCACACCCTCTGAATTGTACTACGACAACAGCATTTGTATATACTCCAGGTTTTATAACAACATCATTTAGTCATTTAAGGAATAAATTTCGTGTTTGATAAGTTCACCGAGTCTTGAACGTCATTAGGGCTGGTTAAAGTGTGTGGAGTCCACGCGTGCTTTAACCAGCCCTAATGACGTTCAAGACTCGGTGAACTTATCAAACACGAAATTTATTACTTATATTTACACCTCATTTTATCATTTTGTTTCTAAATTTAATATAAAATATATACTTTTTACTAATTTCGAAATGTTGTTTTAAACATTTCTTACCCCGGGTTTGGCATTTGGACTAGTCCGCCTATTTACTCAAATAAAAAAAAAATCATACTACGACCAAAAATAGTTCCATGTTTATTGAACACATTCATCCGTTTTTTCAAACATTTACATACAGAAAAACGTAATATTTCACAACAAACATCAAATTTGTATCACAGTCAGTACTATTTATGCGGTAAATGATAGTCTAAGTTAAACTCGTTATTTATTATGTGTTTAATTTTGACGCAAAAATGTATGACGTCAGTGACGTCATTAATGTGTAACGTCGCTGACGTTGCATTATTTTGGCGGGATGTTAGAAAGAACTAATGTGAATTTTTTTTCAACCAATGAAAATTCTAGAAAAAGGAAAGTGCTTACCATTGCGCGGTGATAAGGCTACCCAGCAAGCATAAGTATATGGGTCCTATATGGGCCCCATATGGGTTCCCATGTGGGCCCCACATGGGCTGCCCATATGGGCCCCATTTGGGTTTTGCAACCGGGATTAATGTGGGTCCCATATGGGCTGCCCATTTAGGACCCATATGGGCTACATGTGGGTCCCATATGGGCTAGATATTGGTCCTATATGGGACCCATATGGGGTGTATGTGGGTTCTATGTAGGCTATATGTGGATTGTTTTGGGGCTATATGTAGGCTGTATCTGGGCTATATGCAGGAAACGCATTGGCTTTTAACTGTACTCGTATCCTTCATCTCCTGGCATGTGTTTATTCAAGGGTTGAACTCTGCTAGTTTCAAATTTATGCATTTGTAAAATTTAGGCGTAACAATTTACCTAACAATGGTGAACCACATTATAAAGGCAAACAACTAAATAAAGTTTGATCACTTTTAATATTATGTTCAAAAGATATCTTTCAGCAATGATACAAAAGATGCAAATAATTCATGTAAACATAATAAATTATGTAGCAAATATGGATCAGTAAAAAACAAACTAATTCATATACACTTAATAACAATTATTTATGCACATGAACATGCAATTGCTAAATAACTGTACAACAAACTTGAAAAAAAAGTTTAATACTGAAGATATGATCAAGTAACTAGTATCACTTTAACATACTTTTAGTCATTGCAAAATGTACATCAAATACAAAATAAAGACTAATACATGTACAGTCGCTTTAAAAATCATAATCACATAATTGACTGGATCATGTAATATTAAACTGACATATAATAACAAAACGTTTGGCACAAAGTTGACTGGATGTAACATTTAATTGATATATAATAACAAAAAGTTTGACACTTAGTTGACTGGATGAAATATTAAATTGATATATTATCACAAAAATGTCTGCTATATATTATTTACTTGTTGCTGTCATTAATCAGGTACAGAGAAGTTAGCATCAGTAGCTTAAACATCTTACATTGTATGCAAATGATCCTCAATCAACAGCAATCATGCAATGGTTAATATTTTACTCAATTACACTTAACATTCATAAGGGTCTTTTTATCATGTTGTTGTTGAAATGAACAAAGGCATCAGATACATTCATATTTGTAACAAAAAGTAAAACTAAAGGAATTGTATAAATCTCTGAATGTACCTCATGTATAACCGAGACATGTAACAAACACAGAAAACATGAATAAAACAAAGTTATTGTAGTTAACACTGACTAGCAGAGAAAAAAAATCAAAACCTCTATGAAACTTGAATTATAATTTGAGGCAATTGAAACGCTAAAAAATAGCCCGAGATCAAACAATTTACACAATACGAAATAACTGCTTCTAGATAATAAAAAGTCTAACTAGAACACTAGACAGTGGGTATTTTCCTTAAATCATTTTTAAGCATGCATTCAAAAGTAGTAAAAAAACACTAACATAGAATCATATAAAGTTTTTTATGTTCTTAAAATGTACTAAGTGACAATTTTAACACATATGAAGCATAAAATGATTGGCTTTGAAGGAAAAATTAAAACATTAACCTTGGGAAAACATACAGTTACAAGTGCACTCATTTAATCATGATTAATGTCGTTCTAGTTTATTTAAACAAGTCAATGAAAAAAAATCTTTAATAAAAAAATAAAAAAAATAAATACCCTTTTGTGGAATGACAAGGTATATTTATTAATAATACATTTGGAACATATTTCACTAGATGTTTGAATTAAGGTAGAGCAACTGTAATGCTTTCCCGCGCTTTTTTCTCGAATGTCGGGAATACTCGGTGAACTGTCACTAACAGTCGACAATAATCGATGTTGCTTTGGCTACTATCGGCTCTGACGAGTAGCGTCGGAAATCACCGAAAGCGAGCCGATGTTTGATGACGTCGCAAATTTTTGCGCGGGGAAAGCATTACAGTTGCTCTACCTTAATCTGAATTGTTATTTTGACCATTCTTGTTTTGCCCATCTTGCGACTTCCGGCCACAATCCTGGTCCTGAGACTTGATAATACTAAGTTCCAAACTCCATGCTCAACCAGTTACATTGGGAGTCACTACAACAATGTCGACACAATGTCAAGGTTATTACAATGTAGTGGATAATTAATCAGCGTATAGCTATTCCGGTTGAACCGTATCTGATCAGGACTAACATTTGCCTACTGAGAGGTCACATTATGAAATTTCTGGTCCCACACTCGAGGATCCTGGTGCATCAAGCCTCCTTCTTTCCTAGTACCATTCGACTGCAGAACTCACTCCCAGATACAGTTGTTGCAGCCAATACTATCGAGGGCTTCAAGTCCGGGCTGCAGCTGCAGGATCTCAGTGCTTAGGTTATTATTGTGTTTTTAATTTTAACTGTATATTTAAATTTTATTTGCACAATCTTGTCCTTGACGACACATGTACAGTTCACCAACTTCGAGAATACTCAATTTGAGGCATGAAGTTTACTTGGAAGAAGAATCCTTTCGACTACTTGACTGCGTTGCTGCATTCATATGTTGACACCCTGAATATATATAAAGATAAGAAAACATATAGTCACATATTTATATGTTAATGAGTTTAGTTTAAAATGTAAACTTCAAGTAGGTTTTGATGAGAAACAAACAATTGATTACCATGAAGCAAAACATGGGTACATTCATAGTATACCACAAAATAAAAATGTGAACACATGGAATAAACGATTTTGTTAAAAGATTGTTGCATTTCCTTCTTTTGACAATTTTTAATAAAATTTTACTGCGAGATAAACAGCTTGTTTTTCACCCATGCTGAATGAAATACATGGATGCTATACTACAAAAAGAAAGAGTTTCAAATTTAAAAACTTATAAAAGTGACCGATAGTATTTTGCTAGAAGAGGATCCTACTTTGCAAACAGATTAGACAACCAACACATGTATACTGGTTGAACCAGCTGATAAAATTTAGACTTCCCTAACATTAGAATAACTTCAAGAACATTCCTAGATTTATATAAAAAATAAACAAATGAAACAATGGTTTCCATAGTTTCAATACTTACAATAGAGAACATTGGTCAAGCTCAAGTCTTCTTTTCCCCTTCATTCCCTTGAAATTGTAAAGCCAAGCAACATTGGTGCCCAGAACTGCTCTGAAGCAACAGGATACTGTTTCGTGGACATTTCTTCCACCAAACTCTGACAGGTATTTCAATATTTGACCTGCAAGATTAAATTATAATAATCTATGGTTATTAACTGATTAAAACACAAAAAATTAATGGTTATTTTTATAGAGATCTTTGCAAATATTGAATCGTACAATAATACTGCATAAAATTAATTTTCAAGCACCAAAGTTTTAATTTTACGCACAGTAATTACCAAGTTTGAAATAGGCAACTTTTTCATGCAAACAATAAACTCGCGAAAACATATGACAATCCAGAAATTGATCTAAGATTTAAAAAATAACGTCGAAATAAAATAACTTAATGTTAAATATGGATAGCGGATTATTGTTTCCTTTGAAAATTACTCACCCAAATACTTATTCATGCCGAAATTGTTGATATGTGTCAATTGTTTAAAAACGAATATCACTCGCTCAACTTTCTCTTTCTTTCAGAAATGCCGCGAGACTGATATCCGCAAATTTTATTTATTTGATATTTTTTTAATAAATGACAAATAACTGCATTAATTCTTGTCTACATGTTTTAATCTAAGCTCAGAATACAAATATAAAATAAATACGAAAAAATAACAAACTATTTTATTCAGAAATCACGATCGTGAAGTTCCGTATCCAGTCGGACTTTTACGGACACTGTACGGTATATGGGTCCCATCTGGGACCCGTATGGGCAGTCTGCCCAGATACAGCCCATATGGGGCCCATTTGGGCTTGCGTGCTGGGTAACGGTGTTATTGAAGATTGACCTTCACTCGTCCGGTAAAGGTTATTGAAGCAGTGGAAATAAAGGTGTAAATATATCGAAATAACGTCAGGTTAAGGTGATGCTGTCAAATTTAAAAATAAGGCTTTTTAATTAATACAAATATTGTTTTTCATTTAAACAGTTAAAGCATTTCTACTTTCGGTTGAGTGCATTTATTTCGTTAAATTTTGTCAAAATAGCTTGACTTAAGCATTATAGGACATTGTGAAGTTCTTCTTGCATATATATTCATTGTTTGTTTCCTTGGAATAAATCAGATGTATATAATTAGCAACTACACGTATATTTAGCGATACTGACGTTTCGTTTCGTTTTGAGAGATGTTTGCCTACATTTTGCGGTCATTTATAAAATGGCATTTGCGCGGCATTCTGTATTTCGTGGGTAAATAACCAAGATTGAAACAAAATCGATAAATTAGTTAAATTTTTTAAAGAATTGATTAAACATGTACGCTTTTCATAAAAAAGTGTTTTTCTAAATTCTGCTACATTCAAGATCATTGTTATTTTAATGAAATAATGCCATATTAATTATTTCGAGGATTAAAGTATTCACCTGAAGAACTGGCTGACCCCATGTCTTTAACAGTTGTATGGTACAGATAAACACGGCCCACACCTAAAAAAATAGCATGTACCTTTGTCATTATGTATACATGATGTTTTAGATCTAGCAGCTTTAACAATTGTTTCAGAAATACCATTTAATTCGAGTTAAAATTGCATATTTGTTTATGAAGATATTTCTAGCCAAGAACACTTTATATTCAGAATTAAGAATGTTTCAACACTAACATACCTAAAAACACATATCATATGTAGTTCTTTATAATTTATCTATGGAGTGATATTTGGGCAAAAATTATAAATTGCATTCTTTCAATGACATAGTTCTTGTTGTTGTTCCTATTATACTTATTTGCTAACCGAACTTGCATGATGACAGTTTTAAAGAGCATTCTAAGACGGAGATCATGCCTAATGGACACTGCTACATGCGTGTTACTTATGCAATGATTCTTTGGAATAAATATCCCATTCTAGACTTCTAATTAGATAATTACTACTTAAAACTAACGTCATAATACATTTCACTATGAAAGCAAACAACATAAACAAGTTATTTATAGTGTTCTTGAAATTTGAAAATATGATAATCAATCATGACGAATAGTGTCATGTAGGATTAGGCAGTAAGCAAGATAGAAGTATGCATTGTACGATTTGATATTATGACAACAGGTGGCGCTTTGTTCACGAGGTCGGGCGTTTCCGTATCTGAATAATTAACATTCGTTGATATTTACGGAAATATCCGACAACATGTAGGACCAGTGGGATTGATTACTGTTCCCCTCAATGATGATCAAGAGAGCTTAGTTGTACCAGAACTTGAGAATATTCCAGATTGTATCAGTGCAGAGGTCAATGCTATACTTCATCAGCCAGTTGAAAGCCCATACGAAGTGCAGCTATCTACAAATTTGCCAGCTGATTCAAGCAACTGGTTCTTAACTTATGTGCTTATGCATTTCACAGCACAAACAGAAAAATGTGTTGTTACTGCATTAAGTTATAACATTAGTGTTAGATTATCTTGCAAGCAGCAATTTGACCTTCCTTGTAGCTAAACAACTACTTACAAATTGTGGAAAATAGATGGCCAAATATGACAACTGTGCATTAGTGAAATATGTATGTGGGAAACGCATGTATAATACTGATTATTTGCATGTCAATATTTGTTAGAGGCAATATTTTTAAATTGAGATGTACACTGAATTATTAGACAATATAGTACAACTGCATTGTTACTTGATGTAATCTCAATACTGTCATAATTAAAACACGGACCCATATTGAACTTTTATCGGGATTCAATTAAAAGGAAAATATTAGATGTGAAGTTTGACAAGTGGATTAAATCTTTAGTAACTTATCAACACCATATCTCCTGTATGACATTAGAGAATAGCATCTTTATTTTTAAACCGCAGATATAAATTAAAATTATAAATTGTTTTCTTTTATCTTTTTTTCTGGTTGTTTGATTCATAAGATATTAAAAAAAGATGGCCTTCCATGAATACTCAGGTTAGCGATCTAGGGCCATCATGGCCCTCTTGTTAGAATTACTCTTTTTTACAAACAAGACCTTACATCGGGGGTGGCCATGTGGGACATGACTCCTGTTACTTTTATTTTTGATACAGACACTGAAACTATATTCTCAATATCACTTAAAATTTCTCAACGAGCTAGTTCTGGGATTTCCAACCTATGTAAATCTATTATTCAGGCCAGAAAAATCCTTATAATCTTACTTTCAGAAGCTTTAGGCCTTGCACACAAATATTTTACTTGAAGCATTAAATTAGGGTCTCTGAAGTGTATGTCCTCTATAGGTCTAAATTAGCACTACTGTCAATGTATGTCAAGATAAAATGCTTAACCTATAGAAACATATTATAGAAAATCATATAATTTTTTTTCCCAAACCACAAGCTCTTTAGATATACAGTGAAACCCCTCTGAACCAAACTCTCACTAAACCGGAGTTCTCTCTAAACTAAGCAGTCCTTATCCCAAATATTCATAACCTTATCAAATTTACCTCTCTAACCTGAAAACCTCCAAACTGAACAATTTTTACAGTCTCAAGGAGGTTCAATTTACAAGGGTTTCAATGTATTTGTATGTGTATCTATTATGTGGGCTCTACAAAGATTGTGTGACAACCAGCCTGCCCACATAGTCACGTTTGTCTAAGAATCCTAAAGAAAATTAAACCTGAAGCCAGATTCCTTTTTGTTTTTTATTATCCAACGTTGATGGCAGCAGAAAAAAAAGAACTATCTAAATTAATATCTAAACATAAACATTACAATCTACTAGAAAAAATGCTGTACATTATGATGTCAACTTAAGACTTCCTTCATCTTCCTGACAGAGTTATTACTGTCAAAATAGTGTTACTCTTGTTACATTAATTTAATAACTAATCTTGAAGATGTTGCAGCTAGCAATACTTAATCACATTAGCTTCCATTAAGTTCATCTGAATGAGTTTATAATATGATACTAAGATTACTCCTTGTTTAACTCGCAAATGGACCCACATAGGTTTGGAACATAATAATTTTAGTAAAATTGAACTCTCCCCATTGCAATCTTGACATATGGGCTGTGGACTTTGATCAAGTGGCGACACATTGTCCCAATGTGATAATCAGAAAAGACTTATCTGTAACAAAATTTAGGTTTGGACATCTATTCGACCTGTCCCAATTATTATCCATACTGGGATAAGAACTAGTAAATAGCTTGCAACACATTGGTTCAGTGTTGTAATTTTATGGTTGGTTTAAAAGAAAGTTATTGACAGAACACAAAAAGAAGCCATATAACTGCTGCCCCTCTCTGATTGACCTTGACCTTTGCACTATAGACCCAGAAATTGTGTGCAATGTATTGTCTAGGTGTGGTGATAATTACTGATAATCTGTGGCAAGTTATTTGAAAATAAAATTTACTGTAACAAAGTCAAGGACCGTGCTCAAAAATGGGACAGAGAGACATATCAACCAATATACAGACGGATAACTAATGGTTCCAAAATATAGATTTATAGAGCATTAACTAGACTTGTGACAAGAGTGACACATTACCACCCCCACCAGCAATGCTGGACCCAGGAAAAAGCACATGCCTTTAGATTGTCGGATTGATTTTTTTAATGTTGCTGCACAAGTTTAAGAAAAGCTGATTTTCTACATTATTTTTGTGCATAGGGCCATTACTTGCACAGCACAGTGGCCTATAACTACACTTTATTTGAACTTGAAGAAAAGGTCGCAGTTATAAGTTGTTTTTGGACACAAAGACCTATGTCTCCCCCATGAAAAGTCCTTATACTGAGACCTTGAGTTGTGATCGGCTTATCATGCTTAATATGTGTACCAAGTTGTATCAAAATCCCTCACGGTATTAAATGCTACAAAGCGGACATGAAAACAGTAAGTATTTGTCTGACCTTATACTGTGAACTTGACCTGGAAATGACCTGGGTCAAACTTGTGCTCTGCACATTGTCTCATTATGCTAAACATTTGTGCCAAGTTATTTTAAAATCCCTTCAGCTGTTCAAGAGATGCAGAGCGGACACAGAAACACAGAGAATTTGTTTGATCTTAAACTGTGACCTTGACCTTTCCTGGGTCAAATCAGAAATATGCACATCATCTCACAGAGTTAAACATTTGTGCAGAGACATAAAAATCATTATGTGAATAAATTTTCAAATTAAAAAAATAATAAAAGACAAAGTCGCAATAAGGTTTAACATTTGTTACGATTTTTTCATCAAAATATTTTTGTTTGTAATAAAATCTGGTAGACGAAAAGAAACATACACAGCCCAACACATAATTACATAAAAATCATAATGTTCTTTTTATCAAAATACAATTGCTAAAATTTTTATCAGCCATATCTCTAATTTTGCTCTGATTTTTTCTGAAGAGATTTGTTAACAATGTAGATGTGCTAATACAACCAAACTGAATGATCTAAAACATAGCAAAAGGAAAGTGCAGTAAAAATTAAATTCCTAAAAATCTATAACTGGACAGACACAACTGCAAATACATCACAAACCAACGAAGCCTTTTTCACAAATCAGAGAACAGTCGAATGATAATAGGATGTCATTTTATCAGATAATTGAAGCACATAAATAGTTAAAACAAAAATTTTGGAAAATAGCTCTTTCTACCATTGTTCTGTCTTGGTTAAAAAATTATTCAAACTTCTAAGTGCCTTTACATTTTTAAAAAGATATATAAAGTGTATACAATTTAACAGTTTTTATTAAAGAATTTAAGCTTACAAATATTGCCGCTTTTTTCAAATTGGTTAAAAACAAGTACTTTTTAAGGAAATGCCACTTTTTATGGTCGTGTTTAAATACCAAATATTGAATACATGCATGTTTATGTATTTCCAAATTATTCGTATACTTATTATTCATGGCTAACTAAACTTAAATTGGACTCTTATCATTGCTTATTATTGTAAGTAAAACAATATTTATGTTCTTGTGCTAGCTCAAGAATAAGCATGAGGAATTATGGCCTAGTTGTTTAAAACTAAATCATTGTTTACCTAACAGTTTTTAACTTTCTGTGTGAAAATTTTGATTCAGATAGACATGTTGTGTTAATTTTCAATCAATTTGGAAGGTACTTGTAGAAGGTAATATTTGCAAAAAAGATAACTAGAAAATTTACTTGATTGTAGAAGTAAAGTTGTTCGAAATTTAACAAAAATTAGAGTTAACAACTATTCAAGTTTTGAAAAACCAGACCATTATTTGATAAATTTTGAACTTTAACATTTGGTAGTGTCAGTAACCAATAGAATTTACAGTTGATAGATTTTCATTGTTTCTCATACTAAAATGATAAGTGTTCTCTTAGCTATTAGTATTTTTGCAATGTAAAATTCAGCCAAAAATTATTAGTGCTACAAAACGACTGACATTACACAAAAAATAAACAAGTCAACAGACAGTAAAAATCAATGTTCACTGTTTTACTACTATTTTAGACACTTCTGCATTTTTCATTTTAAGGTATTGTAATGCAATATTCTTTAAAGTATTGTCAAAATGTACAATGTACACTGAACAATACACATTTTTGAGCAAGTGAGACTTCTAGAAGCATCAATAATTTGTTTTAGCTGAGAACAAATTCAAATCTAAATCCGTTACTTCTAAGTTCTAATGATAATGTTCACATGAATTAAACAATTCCAAATCCATAACTTCCAAGGATAATGTTCGCATGAATTAAACAATTCCAAAATCCATAACTTCCTATGATAATGTTCAGAGGCAAATCCTCCATTTTGTTGTAATCCACCAGTTCTTTAACATTTGAAAAAGTAATAGCTGGAATACAAGTAT
Organism: Corbicula japonica; assembly: GCA_038501625.1. Lineage (NCBI taxonomy): Eukaryota > Metazoa > Mollusca > Bivalvia > Venerida > Cyrenidae > Corbicula > Corbicula japonica. The sequence goes on along the minus strand of JAZAYU010001501.1, from coordinate 1,299 downwards.
TCACAGTAGACTGATCTGTACTCTGGTGGTTAAAATTTATCAATCCAGTCATCTGAGATGGCAATTGTCTACATCCAATGAATGTTTGCAGGCTGTGACCCATATCCAAAGTAACAGTTCCTTCTGTGCACCTTTCAGGATCTATGGATATGGATGTCACCCGACCACCTTAAACAATCAGAAATCATCGTTAAAGAAAACACATTTTTAAGCAATAAACTAAGTTAAGAGTCACTTTTGAAATTCAAACAACTCTGAAATTCTGTTAAATTAAAAAAATTCAAGTTTAGTCTTGGACTAGGTTGATCAGGACTGTTCCATCAAAGAAAACAAACCGCGAAAATAATGTAATTAATTGAAAAGGGCTACACCAACTACTGGCTGAACCTACATGTATGCATGTCTGTTTTGCTAAAGCTGGGACCAAACTGTTGACGCCTTATGGTCTATGATACCCAGAGGGCATGTCAATTAAATAGTTTGTATATTAGGGTTACATGACAATAGGGATCACAGGTTTATTGACACCTACGCATTCCTCTTCCCCTTTTGTTCATAGCACAAAAAAAGATTCATAACAAGTAAGCAATTTCATGTTCTCGTTTGGGGAAAAAACACTAATGTAAGAAATAAACTTTTTATTCCATTAATCGATAAGCGATTTTGCTAACTGATATTCTGTCAAATAACTGGTTAACCGATTAATCAATGACAACCCTAATAAATACAAAGGTTACAGTCTTCAGCCATAAGCAGAATTAAATTTAAGAAATTTTAAATTTCTTACGTTCTAGATTTTTCAGGAATTGATTCAAGTTATAGATTATCATTTCCTCTGTTGCCTTTTCGTTGTCGTTTGTTGAATACCATGGCTTGAAGAAATCCATAACTTCACTAGCCGATGTGCCAATCGTCTTTACTAGCAGTGCCTTGGCGTCAGACTTGTGCTTCTGAAGAATCCCAAGGACTCCGTGCAACTTCAGACCTTGAATTGAGACACAAAAGTTTTGCTAATAAGACCGTTGATGATCCTAAAAGCTATCCAGACAGTTTCAACAAAAATTACATGAAAAAGTCAAAATAACAATGCACTTTTGTAGAAAGTCTTCCAGTGACTATAGTAAGTGTTGTCATCTTTAAATAAACCTGATACCATATAATGTAGCGGAGTAACTAGACATTTACACTATCTGTTTTGGGGTAGTTGGGATGGCCGTGTGGTCTTAGGCGCTGAATTTTGCACTACTAGACAAAGTCGCCGTAGGTTGACGGTTTGAATCCCGACTCTGCCTTCAAAAT
>JAZAYU010001500.1:0-41006 GCA_038501625.1 Corbicula japonica | reverse complement strand
CAGTATCCTGGTATATCCGGTTATCGGTGAACTAAGAAACAATGCTCGTATCAAAACTTAAAAAATACGAAAGTGTGTCAAATGCAACATGATTCTTATCTAAAAATGTATAATCTTCAATATTTACCTGCAAATATAGTCCAATAAGATCGTTTTCATTTATTAATCTATCCAATTTCAATTGAAGGTGGCCGCAATTTTGTTTCTGTTTCGATATCCGATTACAGGTGATTATGTCAAATTGTTCCCAGGTATAAGGAAATCATGTGATCATTTTCAAAATAACCATGGTCACGTGGTCATGACGTCACAGCACGCACTTTACTTCCTTTCTAAACAAATGCAGTAGGGAACGAAATGATTACTTCTCAAAAAAAAAGACATAATCTGACATCGACCTATAGTCACAACGGTGAAATAACACATGATTCACGTATACCGAGTAAAAAATAAGACCACTAACCTTCAGAAAAGAAATTTTCGGCCGAAATTTTAGTTTGACAGATAGCGGGAACTTCTGCAAACGAAGTCCGAGAGATGTCTTCCGGCAGTATGTCCACGTGCGCGATCATTTGGATTATTTCGGAAATCACCGATAATCAGATATCACCGATAACCAGATATGAAAGGATAAAACTCGGGTTCTTAAAAATCTTAACCCTCGCCGATTTCCACCACAGTTTTGGTCTATTTTGGTTGAGACGTAAAGGACAGACATCTGTAAAAAGTCAGCATGATAATGGGTCTGTGCTTGCAGTCGAATTATTGAGACTAGCCTAACTAGAGCACTGGAGTTCGCAAAATTTTATCCGAACAACAAAACAATTTAAAATATTCAGAATAAACGACGATTACCAAGAAAAGCTTATGGTAAGAAAAAACAAAAACCTTTTCCTGCAATAAACATGAGACAATTTCGGGTATTTTAATTGCAGCAACGCTTCCAGTGCAGCAAACTAGCACGTTAGCAACTCGTTTATCCATAACGGTCGTATTAATTGCAAAACAAAAGCGGTACCACTAGATACCGGAAAGGAGTCCTTTCCGCGGAAAGGACTCGGAAAGGACTCCTTTCCGCGGAAAGGACTCGGAAAGGACTTGACTGTTTCACTGCGCATGTCTGTACTTCATCAGACAAGCAGACAGTAGTAAACCAATTTTGTCTGGCGATTATAGTCGCCAGAGAATCCTTAGCGAGCTTCAGTTATCTTTCCTTAAGTTTTAAAATATCCGGTATTCCCCACGCTTTCAAGTAAAGAACATTCTGCTGGAGATTAACTAATTAGTGTTAGATTGAAAAATACAACAAACTCAGAGTCATATTACAAGATATTAACCATGATCCCAACAAGGTTGCTGATAGCAATTTGATGCCACTTCACTCTCGGTCACTGATTAATTGCCATACTTATGTTGGAATGCTTACTATACTGAGATATGTCAAACCTTCGAGTTGCACAAATGGTGCACAATGTTTGCCATATAATGTCGTTCATTGCACAGGGGCTTTGAAGACGGACACCGTTTTTTCCAAATGCCGCCCCCCCCCCCCCCAAAGAAAAAGATGGTCTACACAGGGTCTACACTGGATAAACACATCAATTTTTGTTTTGTTAAATGATTTGTTTATTCATTGTAGACCCTAATTTTTTTTTTTTTGGGGGGGGGGGGGGCAGCATTTGAAGAAAACGGGGTCCGTCTACAAAGCCCCTGTGGTTCATTGCGCTGTTTACACCTTCTAGTTGCTGGTTTAATAAAAAGTATAAGATTTACCTCTTCTTTTGTTTATCACAAGTGGTGCATATATACTCTTTGTCCATGACAAGTTTTATCATGAATTATTGTGATGAGCAATAGGCCTAGTTGATAAGAAGCTGGAAAGAAAATTTTAAAATATATACAGAAAGCAAGTGTGACGTCACCCAGCAGCCAATCAGAGGCCTCTAGTTGTTGGTTTACAACAGTCGTTTATTTTGTGATAACGACAGAGAAAGAGTCTAGGAAAGGACTCCTTTCCGCGGAAAGGACTCGGAAAGGACTCCTTTCAGGACTCCTTTCCATGGAGATAATTCGGAAAGAACTTACTTTCGTGGAAAGTTCGCTTGTTCCGTGTGCTTGAACAATTGCAGAACGGATTGCATTCTTTGCGAGGTAAGTTATTGTTTGGTTAAAAGTTCTTATATGCACAGAGTATACTTGTAAAAAATGCAGGTGCACACTTTTCCATTTGGGATATATTAAAAAAAAAACAGAATTAAGAGCCGTCTACAATAATCATTCCACGTTCAATGATAAAAATAAAATTATCAAAATATCTCTAACGGCAATATGCCGTTCAAATAAACTTTCCACAAATAAATGTTAAAAATGTATCTTTTTTGCATATGTTTAGACACGTTAGAACAGTAAAGAAAAATACCTCGATCTAAAAATTCCATACAATTATTAAAGTACACAGCATATTGTTGTCCGGATGATTATTCTCAAGTGGGTATTTAAAATAATGATTTGTGATGTTTAAATTATGTGTTTTCATCTAAAGAGAATTTTGAGGAATTTTTAGGACTTATTATTTTTCTTTACTGTTCTAAATTAACATATTACGTAAAATAAAAATAATTTAATAATGATTATATGTGAAAAGATTTATTGAACTGCATAATGCCTTTACAGAGATTTTGATTGTTTTTACTTTTTCCCGATGACACTGCAGTGGCGACTTTTAAAGACGCCCCTTTTTTAAGACAGGGTGATAAGATGTTAATATATGATCAAACAATAACAATCATTTGACAATCGTGCATTGTTTTACTGATTAAGTTAACTACAACGCTGTATACAGTATTCCCAGTGCGGCATTAAAAATTAGTAATTTTTATTTTCGATTTTATTTTGCAAACGTTCATTCGGCATTAGAATATCGAAAAATATATATCCCCACTTTGTAAAACAAGGAACGGCATCGAATATAATGGCATACCACATCATTTCCTTTGAAAATGCATCAAATTTATTGAAAGCTATGAAAATGCTTAAAACTGTCATCGGACATTTTTATGGGTATTCTCTTGAGATCGGGTTACTACACACGATTTTACTGCATTTTACTGATTTTATTAAAACAAACAAGTTTGTTTAAATTTGTTTTAATAAAATAAAAAAGTATAAGACATACTCGGAGCTCATGTCCTATTTGCGAACGGCGTAGATCCAGATCACGTTTAACATCCATGCAATTTGAGTGTAGACCAAGATTTGGATCAACACTGTGTAGACCCTGATCAAACTGTAAGGACATGCAGACTGATCTGGATTAAGCTTGGACTTACAGCAAAGGGTTAAACATGTACTGAAAACTGTCAGTGTCCCATTTTCGGCACTTAAATGGCCACACTTTCTATCATTATTATAGAAAACACTAACGGATCTGTCAGAAAAAGCTAAAAGAAGCTTATTTTTTTTAACGCTGCATGTCTTGTCTATAACAGGCAGAAGGTTCCAAGCCCTTGTAAAAGCAGAGGAAAAAAATTAGCTTTAAAATAGTTTTAAATTCGATCATAAATTGTATATAATGATTTGTGAAACTATGAAAGTGTACCATATTTTAACCCTTTCCTGCATATATATGCCTGTATGGCATAGTCGAACAGTGTAGATCTGGATCAACGGGCACATGCGTGCCATCTGATCAGGATCTGCACTGTCCTGTTTTTTAAAGACTGCTTTCCGTGGCAAGGACTTAGAACGTATTTCTGTCCTTGAAAAGGACTCGGAATGGACACCGTTCTGTGGACCTTTCCATGGAAAGGAGTCGGAAAGGCTGTGGAACTAACTCGGAAATGTCTCCTTTCCATAGACAAGACTCCTTTCCGCGGAAAGGACTCGGAAAGGACTCCTTTCCGTTGAAATGACTCCTTTCCTTGGAAAGGACTCGGAAAGGACTCCCAAGGGGGTAATGACTCCTTTCCGAGGATCTTTCCGTGGAAAGGAATCAGAAAGGACTTGGAAATAACTCTGAAATGTCTCCTTTCCATTGACAGGACTCCTTTCCGCGGAAAGGACCCGGAAAGGACTCCTTTCCGTTGAAATGACTCCTTTCCTTGGAAAGGACTCCATTTCAAGGAAAGGACTCCTAATTGGAGATAGGACTCCTTTCAGAAGAAAGCACTTGGAAATAACTCAGAAATGTCTCCTTTCCATTGACAGGACTCCTTTCCGCGGAAATTTCTCGGAAAGCAATCCTTTCCATGGAAAGAAGACAGGAAAGGACTCATTTCCGAGGAAAGAACTCGGAAGCAGGTTTCCATTTTTTGGAAAGACGTGGAAATGATTCCATTATGTGTATTAGGCATGTTTTGTTCCTTAAGACCTATTTTTTACTTGATGTTCAGAGCTAAGTTGGGTAAGTTGAGTTTATATTGAACCTTTAAAACATTAAAAATACTTATAGTTTACAAAAACATTCGATTATCGTATCAAGCATTATGTATACAATGATGAAACATAAGATATCACAATCTATCTTATTTGATGTCGCTGAAAAATTGCTAAGTTGAGATAAAAATGTCCTTTCCGAATGACAAAACGTCCTTTCCGCGGAAATGACACCTTTCCGCGGAAAGGAGTCCTTTCCGGTATCTATCATACCCAAACAAAAGAACATATTCCATTATCTGCTCCAATTTAAATTTGTAGGTATCCAATGGGGTCAAATCAGCGTGAACACGAGGTAGCAAGATGTTTCAACCTCTAGACATTTCATACCTCTGTCACTAAAAAAAATTAGAGAAATTTTAACCCCCATGTCATTTCAACCCCTAATGAAGGTAGCCTAATACATTTCAACCCCTTTAGCTCGATTCAGCTCGATTAATTCGTAAAAGGAAATCGACTGTAGCCACCAAAATAAACATTCGATATTTTGGCTCTTGTTTGGGGCTGTCAGGGGCTGTATTTTTACAAAAAAGAACTCGGATCTAATCTATTTTTGGAAAACGTTTTGCAATTTGTCTTTAAATGTAATATTTTATAGACTACTTTTTTCCACTTTACTCGCGAAAACTCATTATGAAATAGAAATTGCGTTATGGACGAGTATGCAAGTGAAAATAGTAATAAAATACTTAACCGTTTGTTTGTTTTGTTTTCTTATTACTAATTTCATTGAATCTGCATTTGATTGGAGAATGTAGTTGCATTGAAAAACTGGTCAGTTGAACCTCAGTTGTTCCAGCACTTTCAAGAACAACAACTCTGCAAAGGGATTGTGGTCCCACAATGAAATCTGGCTGTCTGGTTAGTTTTATTAGGTTAACAGCCTGTTTATTATGTCAGAATGATGGGTCCAGCTCAAGTTCATAGTAATATGGTGAATGAGCACAATGAAATTTGTTTCCTATACACAATCAAGTAACATGAAGTCACAGAGTTTGTATACTACTGCAGTTTCTCAGTGTATGGAAACAGTTGTAACTGGGTTAGGTTTATGGTGAAAGGCTTGTTGTGAGATGACCTAGTGGCTCGATAGCTTAATGGTAGAGTGCTAGCATGGTGAGCAAGAGACCTCCTGGTCAAGTCACAAACTTTTCACCTGTTACATTTGGTGCGTAACGTAGATAAACCACTATGGCAGAAAGAGATAATATACCGGTAGGTTAATGGTGAAAAGTTTGTTAGGGATATGATATGGTGGCACGATCGGTAGCACAGTGGTAGAGTGCTCGCATATGATGAGAGACCCATGGTTCGATTCCAATTGGAGCCTACTTTTCACCTGTAACAAAATCACAAATTATAGTATCACTTTGGATCTACAGGCTGATCTGTATCTACCCTCACTGTTCACCCATATATATTTATATGGAGAAAATGATTAAAGTGAATTAGATTGTGGTTATTCAGGGCTTTTCATCAGAAAATTGGGAAGAGGCCCTGGCCTTTCAAATTGGGAAATTTTTGTGTGATAATTCTTTATTTTGGGAAATCAAAATTAATTGAAAGATGGGTACCAGTTTATAAATTTGAACAGTAATAAGTATTTTCAGTTTAAATTTAATTTTTTAAAGCACTTTATTTTTCAGATTTCAATTTTTAACTCCCCTCAGAGGATTTTTATCTATTTTTGACATCTTACCAAGCATTTTGGGAAAAGTCTCTGCCACAGTTGGGAAAAATACTTTATTTTTGGATTGGGAAGAGCCCTGTAACTTTTGGGAACTTGGGAACACGATTGTAACATCATTTACACCATCCATTATCTATTTCTGAATCTTCAATTTCAGGTTGTTCAAAACATTGCGAGAACAGACCTAGATGCAGTACTGATCAAGTTAAACAGCAACCTGAATAAGACGAGATGTCTGGAGCTCAGGCCAAGGCTGCTGTTCAGTGTTGTTCAGTCTAGCTGTAAAGATAATACAGATGGTGTGCGGATATTCAGATATCTTTTCTCTCAGAACCAGACAATTATAAAAAAGCATGGCACAGCACACAGATGCAGAACTGTTGGACTTAATTGACAGAACAGTGTCGGGAACTTCCTCCAAAAGTCATACAGAATCTGAAATCACAAAACTTGGTAGTAACACCTCAGATAAAATGAGTTATACCCTAGCCAGCATGGAACCAAACTGTGAACTCAATGCTGTTGCTAAGCCAGGAACCGGATTACAAATGAAACAAGAGGATTCACATACAAGGGAAGCAAAACATGTTGAACAAGAAACTTTGTTAAGACAAGATGATCAAGTTGTAAGGATAATTGAACTTAAGGTACAAGAACCCTTGCCAGAAGCTTTGGTTAGAAAGGGAATGGAAGCAGATGGTAAAATTATTACAGAAAACGCTGACAATCCAAGTGGTATTAATTCTAAGTATGAAGAAGACAAAATGAATTCTATAAAACAAAATGATGACTTGAACATTAATTCTCAAGAAGAGCCATTAGCTTGTTTAACAAATCCAGAAATTAATGTTTTCTGTGAAACAGTTGAAGGAGTGTCTGCTACTGTTCAGAGTGATCTACATACAGAATCAGCCCTAACCTCACAGTCGGAGGTCAATGCAGAGCTAGTTTCCCTTTTGTCCAAAGATGAAATTGTTAATCTGGTACGAGAATACAGAAATGAACTAGAAGACACAAAGAAGAAATTGAAAAGAAGTGAAAGACAACTTGCCAAAGCCAATGATTATAATGGTGTTCTAAGAAACATGGTAAAGTGAGAGTATTTTTTTCTATTCATGTATGTAGAGCATCCTTAAAAAAAGTATAGGTCGACCAATCTAAATTGGCGATGTTTACAATTATTTATAGAATGTAAACACGGGTTAAGGCAAATTTACGCATTTAAAGTACTATTTTGCCTTTTAATATCACATCGCCCTGATAGCTCAGTGGTTAACGCGTCCGGCTGCCATAGGTTCGCGGGTTCGATTCACACTGACACACGGCTTTTAAGAAAAAAAAAAATATTTTTTTAAGTTTTACTGCAGTCATTTCAAAGTATTATACGTAGCTTGCTTCAGTTTATTTTATCGCGGAAATAATTATTGTGCAAAAAATATTTAAAAAATGTAAACAAAAAAAACATGTTTTGAACCTACAACCTATAACAGTGTTGCTACATTTTAAAGTGTTTAATAAATGACTGCGTCTTAGACCACTCGGCTAATGGGACAAGTATTGGGAGCTTTACACTTTGTATTAAACAACAATTAAAATATTATTTCATTGTTTACATGTAAGGTCAATGTAAACACGCCAATGTAAACATTGCCAAATTACCGTTGTCGAATAATAGTCATCATATTTTAATTGAAACAACAACAAAACATCCAATTTCTTTTTTATTATGTTTTATATGGATTTAATTTTCATGTATACATAAAATTTGCCAAAATCCTTTCTCAGTATGTATTCATGTAATACCATTATCTTATGTAAAAGTTAGTTTTTGTGGGAAAATTTTCCCTTCAAAACTGATAGCACAGTAAGAAGTACTAGAAACAAAAATTACATAACACTTTTTTCGTTGGAATATGAACAATTTAAGCACTGTATTACTGTAATGGACTTGCCTTTCTAACAACCTGGGCTAGTCAATTCCTTGTATATAGTGAACTTTTTACAGAAATTGGTAAACTGAATAACCAGTGTAGACCCAAATCGGCCTGACAGTGAGCATTCACAGTCCAATCAGGGTCTATGTTACAAGCTGTTTGTAAATAGTACAACTTAAGGATCAAATATCAAGTTACACAAGCTTAAATGGTACCAAAATTAACTATATTATGTAATATTTTATAGGAAAATAGTTTCAAACTTACATATACATGTACTTGGCCAATATGAAACCACTAACTTACTAGAAATATTAAAACTAAGAAAACTTACAGGTTGTAAATTTCAGGTGTATGATTCACAGAATGAAGCTTTCAAGGCTCTGGCATTCAATCACAATTTGGTAATTGATGATGATTTACCATTTAGTTCGGCACCAAACAATATGTCTGGTAACAAATGAGCATTTTACTATAAATATGCTTCTTAATCATCTTTACAGGTGGAGAAGTTAAGTGGTGAGTTGCACCAAATGAAACATAGAAAGCTTTGTAGTGTTCATGTACAAGTGGACAAAGAAGATTTTCTGGCATACACAACAGGTGTGTAGAGAAATACTTGTTAATACATAAAAAGCAAGCATGGGTATTCGAACCCTTTACTCCATTAATTATATGGGGTTTATCACTTTTTCTACCAATTTAAATTCAGATCAACACTGGTCACTTCTTGGTCAGAAATAACCTAATGAAATTAACAGTGGACATGTACCAGCTGATCTGGATCTACAGTAGTAGCACATGTAAGAAAATGGGATTTGACATTTACAGACTTTTTGGTGTTTGTGCATCCAGCATCCTTCAGTGCAATCTTCTGGTCTGTTACTTTAACATGCATTGAGCAATCTTGTGTTGCATGCAAACCCTAAGATCCATCTCAAAAGTCAAGGGCACAGATAGTGGTCAAAGGACATGTCACAACAGGCTCGGCACAGGCTCTTGTCAAAATATAGGGCTTTCAGTAAAGTGGGCTTTACATATTGCCAAAAGTCATCAAGTCAAAATATAGGGCTTTGAGTAAAGTTGCTCTAGCTCATAGAGGTTATAAACAAGTCTAGCAGAACCTGACATTTGAAACCAGTCTTGACTATTAAGAAGCTGCAACCTGATTAGAACTGGTCTTATTGTTGACCAATCACAAGCTGAAGTTTTGAGAATGGTCTCCATTTTCAGTTTTTTTTTAACTTTAAGCCCAAACTTCCACTTGCCTTAAAAAAACAAATTCTAAGCATCAGTGATATGGAAATCGTCAAAGTTTCTATATGTGTTCTTGACTTGCATATCTATTACAGGTAAGGTGAGCATGCCAAACTGGCAGGAAGCAGTAGATGACCACGACTCTGTATCTATGGATATCAGTATGAATGAGGAGGGAGAAGCCACACAACCAGTAGGTTATGTAATTGTTAAACAGATACAAATACAAATTATGTAGTGACTACTATGTATTGCAGTGATTAACATTTCCTAGTAAGAAAAAATGTGTAATGGAAATCTTCTAGAATTTATGAAAGGATCTTACAAGTTAGATAATTCAGGTTGGATGACTATATATGTCTTGCGTTAACTTTATACCAGTACTTGACACCATTATTGTTAAACTTGCTTTCAGATGTTAAACTTCAAATAATCAAGCATTTAAAACTGTTATTATTTATATTAACCTGTTACTTTAAGTACATTAACCCTTAACTCAATACACGTTTTATCATTTGTTTAGATCAAGATCAGACAGCTCATCCATACCATTCGAAAAGGATCTAAATTGTTCGCTGTTTGATTCATTATGTTATTTCTGACCAAGAAATGAACATTGTAGAACCTGATCAGAAGGCACAGATGTGCCGGCTGATCTGGGTCTACACTGTTGCATGTATGATAAAACTTGTATATTTGAAGTAACGGGTAAGGATGTGCATATGGTTAATAGTTGATTTGTGGTTACTTTATCCTTTAACATGTTATTTCAGCCTGAGAATGAAGGTCCATCATTGTCTATAGCTGAAATTGTTAAACAGACTGCAGAATCTGTTGTCCAACAACAACAATCCAATCTGCTGTACGATCAGGGTTACATTTACGATGAGAACTCAGGACTTTATTATCATGCTGCTTCTGGCTACTACTATGATCAAGTAAGATTTTCGATTTACAATACAACTTTTATTGCATGGGCTACATTTAAAATTTGAAGGTCTGTTTGTACAAGTCACATTTTTTTAGCAAGAGTGATAAGTGAAAAGGAGAGATACTTTTTAATGTTGAAACTCTCAGGTAATTGTTGAATTCCCATTCTAGTACTGGTGAAACAGAGAATCTGAGATAGAATAAATTTAAGGCATTAATGGTAAGATGATGTTAACATGGTTAATGTCGGATCACAATTAACTGACAGAAACAAATAACATGAATAAACAAGAAGGTGTTGCTTGTGAGCAAATGCTGGTCTAGGGTGTACACCCGGTTGCAAGATTTTTTTAATTTGACAGTAGCTCTTAAAGGTGCTTTGTTATGTAGTATCAGGACGAAAATATGGAGTGTTTTCAACTGTCAAGATGCATAAAATAAACAAAGTAAGTGTGATGTTCTGTTCTTACAGTCGACATACCAGTGAACATATTTAAGCCAAATTTGTTATAGAACTATTTAAGTTGTAAATTCACTCATAACAGGTAATAAAATGTAATATTTAATTCAAAATTTCTAAGAAATTCACTCCTTTTCAATAATTTATAGGCACTTTATATGGTGGTACAATTAATATTAACCACATTTGAGACATTGTAGTATTTGACCCTGAAATCTGAATAGGCAGCTTGAAGAGTTTACTTTATTTTACCCAGGTGAACCCTGTCTTTCTTATTTATTTATAAAAATTGTTTGAAAAAAATAGAAACTTGTTTTTTTTTTCAGGAAAAGTCTTTATTTTATGATCCAAATGCTGGCATATACTACTACTATGACTACACAACTGGAAAGTACTTGTTTCACTCGCAGATTGACCTCCATCAGCAAAATCAGGTATTTGAATAGTTAACGGTCTTGGATTAAAACTGCTCATGATTAAATTTTTAAACAAAATAGTAGCTTTTGTTTTGAAGAGTGTATCATTATGTCTTTTTTATCATTCATAAAAGGAGGAACGGGAATGCATGAATTGCTGTACTTTTTCAGCCATCCTTAAAACTGTCAGTTTAATTGCGCCGACGCCATTACCTGGTCACAGGGTTGAGGTCACATATAAACATTTCTGATCATACTATCAAACTTTTTGCGCTCTCTCAATCTTCACAACCCATTCAGGATTTTTAATAACAAAGGACAAATGTTTGCATCAAATATAAGCCGGTCATAGTCAAGGAAACAGTTACTGTGGTATCATTTAATTTTGCTGGCACGAAATTTCACGCAAACCCAATAAAAAAAAACACAAAAAAAAACAAACAGAAAAACACATTGTTATAATCGATACTTTTTGGTAAAACATGACCTGAGCTAAATGCATGGACTTGATTGTCGTTACAGTTTCGAAGAAAAATATTCCAAAAGGAATTCGACAGTAATAACTAATTTTATTTCCTTTATTAATATAATTATTCAATACCTCAAATTTAAATCTAATAGCGATACGGGCAACTAAATACAAAGTGTAGGTCCATTCGGACAGCACGTTTCGGATACATATGTGGAACTACATTGTTAAATGTTAGCTTCGGTTTTAAATAAGCTCACTGGCCCAAGCGTGAAATACGCGAAAAATAAGCCATCGCTAAATAAAATTATACCACAGTACAGCAATTCATGCAGTGGAGTACAGAGTTAATGGATCTTAATGAGAGCCAACTGATAACAAGTCTGATCTCTATTTGACTGTCGAGAGTACAGTTGCTTTGAGTTTATCATGCAGTTGCTGCTTAGTAACTAAGCTTTAGGCTGGAACAGGAGGAAACTTAGTTGAGTACAATGCCCAAGATTGTAAAACTGAGCATGGATTGGCTGATTGGCTCTGGTCACCATTTCAGCCAATCAGATTCTTGAGATTTGAGACTGGTTTCCAAACTCAGTTTTATAACCTTCAACCCTATGCTGTGTTGACCAAACTATATGGAGATACCGATCTTGCCAACATTACAGTTCCATCTTCATTGTTTCACAAATCCAGTTGTTTGTATTGCAACAGGTTAACCCTTTCCACCATATATACACATTTTACATGTGTGCGACCAGTGTAGATCCAGATCAGCTGGCACATCAGTGGGGTCTGATCTGGATCTGCACTGGTTGCATTATGGTCAGAGATAACCTATTGAATCAAAAAAGCGAACAGTTTAGATCCTGATCAGTTGGCACAGATGTGCCAGCTAATCTGGAACTAAACTGTTTGCTTTTGCAATAAAGGTGTATCTATGAAGGATAGGGTTAAGGAGTTTAAACTCCAGAATGCTAGCTTGAACATGCATGCAGATCTAAATACATTTGAATATTTTAATTTTATTTAAAAACATAACACATTTGTTAACACGAAAGAAAAAATTGTTGTTTCTTTCAACATTTAGGGCAGTGAGCATGCAGCAGTTAATGCAAATTCATCTAACAAGAAAAGATATTCCGGTCCAAGGAAAGGAAAAATTCCTCCAAGAAGAGGCCAAGAGAGAGACGGATACCCAACAGAGGATAAGGTGAAACTTACACTATTCTTTGTTAACAGTCAGTCTGTGTTACAGACTGTAATGTACCTGGCATTGTCACAACTTTGGTGTGAAAAATGAAATATGCATATTAAGATTTGCTACAACCAGACCTTGCAGCCAAGAAGTAGAAAGGAAAAGAGCCTGAGTTTATAAGAGAATTAATTTCAAATTAGACACCACAAACAATTAATGATAAAGAGAACCATTGAGGTTGACACCTTGGAACGGTCAGTGGCAAAACAATTTGCCACTGGGGGTTTAAACCAGGTTCTATGCTGCACCAACCTCACACTTGCCCCTATAGGATCTTTCATGAACAAACAAACAAGTACAAGTTGTCTGGGCTTAATAACTCCAACCCACCCATCCAATCCACTTGACAATGCATTATGTTATAAGTATCTTGCATGAGTGTAAGGTGAATATGGAAAAATCTGTAACCAAGGGTGAACTACATATGTGAGGTGCAGCAGCCTTATATTTTGCATATTGCTTGCTCTTATAGTCCCATATGGTGTAAAGCTATTTTATGCTCCTTGCTCATCTACTTCCTGTTTACCGAATATTTTAACATTTTTTTAATATATAGGTGCATTACATAAACCAAACAGTAATCTATATAAAAACTAGAACATGCAGCAGCCTGATTTTTCATATAATTATATATTTATTTTTTATATATAGGTAAATACTTGGAAAAATTTGACACCCTTTATACAAATGAAAAATGCAAATTACATTTTGAAAGTCATATTACTTAAAGCAGGCGTATCACTAGTGAGCATTAGATCACATATCACCAATAAGGCCAATAATTAACAAAGTCCATAATATCGAAATGTACGGTATTCCATGGAGTAAAGGTTAAAAGCCTAAAAAAAGCAGAAGAGAAATAATTTGTTTCCTCCTTTCTTTTGCCAGAATGCCAGAAACCGAAGAACTGAAGAGGAGTTGATAAACAATGTTCTGTGTGAGTTTGAAGATTTGAAGATCTCGCCCTACGCCAGAAAAGCAAGAAAGAACGCACTAGGTAATGCTGTGATGGTATCTTCACTATCTCTTTGTTTTATTTATTACAGGTTTTCAAGAACAGGAAGGAGAGAAGGATGTCCCAACTTGAGGAACAATCCAAACATCGGAATCGGCATTTCAGAGATGAACGTTTCAGTGGTAGTGATCGAGGCCGAAGAAGGAAGCGTTGGCATAGTGACAGTTTCAGCAGTGACAGTGAAATGAGTAGGAGTAGGTCAAGGTCACGTTCAGGGGAAAGTAGGTCACGATCTCCAGGTAGACAGAAATCCAATCAGAAGAAAAACAAACCACGTCGGCGTACATCGGATTCAAGAGATAGGGAAAGAATTAAGAGAAAACTAGAAAGAACAATAACTCTGTCACATAGTGGAGAAAGTGATGTTCTCATTGTTGAAAATAAAGATATTTCTAGAAAGGAAAGTAAAAATAGCAAAAAGAAGAAAGATCCAAAAATAGAAAAAAGAACAAAATCAAAAGAATTAAATTCAGATAATGCAATAGGAAAAGGGGAACATAGAGACAGTAAAGGTACACAGAGGAAAGAACCAAACATAAACATCATTACAGTAAATAGTGAAACTTATGAGCTTGAATCTGAGAATGAGTTGATGATTATTGAAGATGATGAAATTAAAAATGAAGATGAAGAAACAGTCATTAACAAGACGGAAGACAAAGTAGTTGTGGACCATGAACAAATTGATGAACATGGTAAAGAAGATGTTAAGAGTCCAAAGGAAAAGTCTCATAAAAAATCTAGAAAACATAAAAAGCATAGAAAACATAAGAAAAAGAAGAAAAAGTCTTCAAAAGAGAAGGTTTCATCATCTGATAATGTAAGTGATTCAGAGGAAGGTTCAAAAGGAAAAGCAGATAAATTTGATAAAGATAACAAAGACATTAAAAAGATTGCTATATCTGATGATAATAGAAGTGAAGTGGAATCCGGTGAACTATCAGAAACTGACCCGGAAGACCAGAAAGAAGGAAGGATGATTATATACAGTGACAGTGTGATTGACAGTGAATATTCTAGTGAACTGTTGACCACCAGTGATGAAGAACAGGATATATATGGAGATGTTGTGGAGGAAGAGGCCGTGCCTCAACCAGGTTTCTTTTTAAAACTTTACCAGCTACAAGTCCTTCAAGTGGGCTATCCCATTTCAAACCTTCATCGGGTGTTTAGAGACTGAAGACCCATACAAATTTTCTGAAAGTGGGTTATCCTATTTTGAAATCTCGAGGGTGTTTTGAGACTGAAGACCCATATGAATTTAAGGTCTACATTATTAATTGAAAATAAGTACAGCAGTTTCTTGAATCTGCTTCCAACAGATATGCTTAGAAGTGATATTGTTTTCCTTTCCAAAATATCTACAATCAGTTTAATCTGCTGTTTCACAAAAAAAACTGGTATATTGTTGGAGCACCTGGGCATGAAAGGAAATAAGATGTTTGCTTTCTTTCTTGAGCAATACTTACCCAATACTTAATCAAACATACTATTAGTCAGAATATTGCATATTGCTGTAGACATTCCAGAGTTATGACACTCTCATAGCCAGTATTTAAAAAATTAGCTTTGTCTGCTCTCTATCTTGGAAAGTCTTTTTTTCCTATTCGCTAAGCTTAGTTAGAGTGGTAAATGGGCATTTAATCTTGACAAATCGACAAATGTATACTACCAGCTGCCTTGCCCAAGATCATCAAACTATATCAGTATACCAGTCTTAAATATCAGGCCTCTGATGGCAACCAGTCACCATTTCAGCCAATCAGATGCTTGATATTTGAGACTGGTCTCCAGTTTATGATCTTGGGCACAAATTACCAGGTAATTGGCCTGTCATTGTAAAAATTTAACCCAATTAGCATTATAAGCTGTCTGATCAGCATATTCAGGTAGTTTGCAAGCACTCTTATTTAAGGTAATTACAAACTCTAATTTTTATGATCAACTAGAAAAACAAATGGAGTAATGAGATCAGAGATTTATCTTCCTTAAATTCCATGAACTCTAGTCCATCATATGTCAAACAATTTTGAATTACGAAAAATAGAGTTATTGCTATGAATACTAATTCTGTAAAATAATTTTGTTTAAAAATCAAAATCATGAGCCAGCTTAGGAGAATATATGCTGTTTTACCCTTTACTCTCCATATATAGTACTTTTATTGCATAAACATATCATGCCACCTCATCAGGATATACACTGTTTGCTTTTAGATTCTTATATTATTTCTGAATAAGAAGCAAACAGTTTAGATCCTGATCAGATGTGCCAGATGATCTGGATCTAGACTGTTCACCCATGCAGTATAAGTCATATCTATGGAGTACAGGGTTAACAAATGTATAACCAGCAACAATAAGTCATGCTTATTAATTTAAATGTAACAAATAATAAATATTGAATGTTATTTGAATGAGAAGTGGGAGTATTTTTCTGAACTATGCTCTGCAAGCATTTAGCCCAAACAGTGCAAATGCCATTTCAAAATGCTGTTGCTGGCAATATCAGCAGTGGCATCTGATATCATTTAAACAAGGTCATGCAATATGGATTATAAGTATGAATGCATGAGTGTGAGGTGAAGATGGAAAAATCTGTCAATGAGGGTTAACTGTTCACTCGAGATGACAGATTTTTTTATCTTTACCGCATTTCTAATGCAAGATACTTTTTCTTGCATACCTTTTATTAATTATAACATTTCTGTGTATGTATACAAACTTAATTATTTCCAATATGCTGAAATATTGACATTAACGCAAACCTTTCTTATAAATGACGTCACTAACTTGAACATATTACGTCAGATACTTGAAGACGAGACGTCACTCACATGACTCATTCTACATGGGGGGTGTAGGATCAAAATTTCCTACAGGGGTGAAAACACCGGATGACCTGATCTGGTATGCAAGAAGAATATGTCATGCCATTGTTTTTACACATTTATGATTTCCCTATTAAAGACATAAGTCGTATACAAAATAATTGAATTCAATTACTTTAATTAATTTCACTTTATTTATTTATTTAAGTATGAACATGTAGATCCTGATCAGATGGCATCTGATCTTTACTATGCTAGAGTTACAACCACATTCCATTAAGTAAAGTGTTCAAAGTTAAAAGTTTTATGCTAATTGTATGTAAGTGCTATTTCAACAACAGTTAACTCTGTTCCAGATGTAGCAGAGAGCTGGCCCCCTTGTATACGTGTGATGGTGATCGAGTCAGAAAGTCTGATGGTTGGGACGTTCTTCATTGTCACGTGTACTGGTGCTAAGATAGGAAGAGAAAACTGTGATATTTGTGTACCTGACCTTAATGTTAGCAAGGTAAGATTAGCTGTATTGGTTGCCATGATTGAACCATATTTATTTTTCCATATCATTGTATAAGAGTGTTTGGTAGTTGGGATCATATGGAATAGTGTAATTTTATACATGACAGCATTATCATTTATAATGGTATTCCTAATTGTGATAGCTGATCAGGATTTACACCTGTGGCAGATGTGATAAAACATGTTTTAATTGAGTGAAGGATTAAACATTTACATGTTTAATCAATTGTTTTTTGTGTTAAGCATGAATTTATTACACTATAAAATACTTGATTAAACAGGTGTTTTTATACCCCCACAAACTTTAGTTTGGGGGTATATAGGAGTCATCATCCGGTTGGTTGGTTGAATGGTTGGTCTGTGGCACTTACTACGCCAACAGTTTTCAAGATATCAACTTGTAACTTTAAACATATGTTCTTTACTACATTTGCGCAAATTTTTTTTTCTCATGTGAATCAGTCCATTATTTTTCAGAGGGGAGCACGATTTAACAAAATCTTGTGCCGCGAATTACTTCTGCAGTTTTTAAGATATTGACTTGAAACTTTATACATATGTTCGGCATGAAGTGTAGATGTGCGTCCATTATTTTTTGCAGGGGATATGATTTAACAAAATCGTGTTATGCAAACTTCTACACTTACTACATCAACAGTTTTCAAGATATCGACTTGAAACTTTAAACATATGTTCGTGAGTTCATTTGCGCGAACTATTTTTTTTTCTCATGTGGATCAGTCCATTATTTTTTGGAGGGGAGCACGATTAAACAAAATCTTGTGACGCAAACAACTTCTACAGTTTTTGTGTCGCCTGCGATAGCAGGTAGACACATAGGGATCCTTTTGTCCGGCGTCGGCGTCGTTGTCGTCTTCGTCATCGTCGGTGCCGTCGTCCAGTAGTCCCCCAACTTTAACCTGAAACTTAGCGTTGCCTATAACTTTGAAAGTACTTGACCTTTTCACTTCATACTTGGAATAAATCATCAGCATGAACAATGCCATCTGTGATGACAAGAATGATAACTCAAGTTTCAATATTTTTTTAGTTATGCCCGTTTGAAATGCAACTTTAACCCGAAACTTAATGTTGCCTATAAATTTGAAAGTACTTGTCCCATTCACTTCGTACTTGGAATATATCATCAGCATGAACAATGCCATCTGTGACAACAAGAAAGATAACTCCAGTTTCAATATTTTTTTAGTTATGCCCCTTACAAATGCAACTTTAACCTGAAACTTAATGTAGCCTATAACTTTGAAAGTACTTGTCCTATTCACTTCGTACTTGGAATATATCATCAGCACGAACAATGCCATCTGTGATGACAAGAATGATAAGTCCAGTTTCAAATTTTTATGCCCCCGCCATATAATGGCGGAAGGGCATATAGTGTTCACCCTGGCTGTGGGTGGGTGGGTGGGTGTGTGTGTCAGTGTGTGTGTATGTTCGAAAATCGTGTCCGCTCTGTAACTTTGTTATTTCTTATTGGATTTTAAAATAACTTGGTATGAATGTTCACCATATCAAGACGGTGTGTCACGTACAATACCCATGCCCGTAGGTCCAAGGTCAAGGTCACTGTTACTAAAAATAGCATTTTCTTGTCCGGGCTGTAACTTCCTTATGATTAGAGGGATTTGAAAATAACTTGGCACAAATGTTCACCATGACAAGGCGGTGTGTCGCGTACAACACCCATGCCTGTAGGTCCAAGGTCAAGGTCACTGTTACTAAAAATAGAATTCTGTTGGAAAAATCTTGTCCGCTCTGTAACTTTGTTATTTCTTAATGGATTTTAAAATAACTTGGTATAAATATCCACCATATCAAGACGGTGTGTCGCGTACAATACCCATGCCTGTAGGTCCAAGGTCAAGGTCACTGTTACTAAAAATAGAATTTTCTTGTCCAGGCTGTAACTTCCTTATAAATGGAGGGATTTCAAAATCACTTGGCACAAATGTTCACCATGACAAGGCGGTGTGTCGCGTACAACACCCATGCCTGTAGGTCCAAGGTCAAGGTCACTGTTACTAAAAATAGAATTTTGTTGGAAAAATCGTGTCCGCTCTGTAACTTTGTTATTTCTTATTGGATTTTAAAATAACTTGGTATAAATGTTCACCATATCAAGATGGTGTGTCGCGTACAATACCCATGCCTGTAGGTCCAAGGTCAAGGTCACTGTTACTAAAAATATAATTTTCTTGTCCGGGCTGTAACTTCCTTATGAATAGAGGGATTTCAAAATAACTTGGCACAAATGTTCACCATGACAAGGCGGTGTGTCGCGTACAACACCCATGTCTGTAGGTCCAAGGTCAAGGTCACTGTTACTAAAAATAGAATTTTGTTGGAAAAATCGTGTCCGCTGTGTAACTTTGTTATTTCTTATTGGATTTTAAAATAACTTGGTATGAATGTTCACCATATCAAGATGGTGTGTCGCGTACAATACCCATGCCTGTAGGTCCAAGGTCAAGGTCACTGTTACTAAAAATAGAATTTTCTTGACCGGGCTGTAACTTCCTTATGAATGGAGGGATTTATAAATAACTTGGCACAAATGTTCACCATGACAAGGCGGTGTGTCGCGTACAACACCCATGCCTGTAGGTCCGAGGTCAAGGTCACTGTTACTAAAAATAGAATTTTGTTGGAAAAATCGTGTCCGCTCTGTAACTTTGTTATTTCTTATTGGATTTTAAAATAACTTGGTATGAATGTTCACCATATCAAGACGGTGTGTCGCGTACAATACCCATGCCTGTAGGTCCAAGGTCAAGGTCACTGTTACTAAAAATAGCATTTTCTTGTCCGGGCTGTAACTTCCTTATGAATGGAGGGATTTCAAAATAACTTGGCACAAATGTTCACCATGACAAGGCGGTGTGTCGCGTACAACACCCATGCCTGTAGGTCCAAGGTCAAGGTCACTGTTACTAAAAATAGAATTTTGTTGGAAAAATCGTGTCCCGTCTGTAACTTTCTTATTTCTTATTGGATTTTAAAATAACTTGGTATGAATGTTCACCATATCGAGACGGTGTGTCGCGTACAGTCCCCATGCCTGTAGGTCCAAGGTCAAGGTCACTGTTACTAAAAATAGAATTTTCTTGTCCGGGCTGTAACTTCCTTATGAATGGATGGATTTCAAAATAACTTGGCACAAATGTTTACCATGACAAGGCGGTGTGTCGCCTACAACACCTATGCCTGTAGGTCCAAGGTCAAGGTCACTGTTACTAAAAATAAAATTTTGTTATAAAAATCTTGTCTGCTCTGTAACTTTGTTATTTCTTATTGGATTTTAAAATAACTTGGTATAAATGTTTATTATATCAAGACGATGTGTTGTGTACAATACCCATGCCTGTAGGTCCAAGGTCAAGGTCACTGATACAAAAAATAGAAATTTCTTGTACTAGCTATAACTTCATTATTAACAGAGTGATTTCAAAATAATTTGGCAGAAATGTTCACTATGACAAGGCGTTGTGTTGTGTACAATTCCCATGCCTGTAGGTCCAAGGTCAAGGTCACTATTACTAAAACCAGAATTTTCTTGTCTGGGCTGTGAGTTTGTTATTACTTATTAGATTTTCAATTAACTTGCTATAAATGTTCACCATGACAAACATGCATAGCGGGGGCATCCGTGTCCTATGGACACATTTCTAGTTTTGAGTTATGCCCCTTTCAAATGCAAATTTAACATGAAACTTAGTGTTGACTTTAACTTTGAAAGTACTTGTCCTATTCACATCATACTTGGAATATGTCATCAGCATGAACAATTCCATCTGTGACGACAAAAATGATAACTCCAGTTTCAAAATTTTTTGAGTTATGCCCCTTTCAAATGCAACTTTAACCTGAAACTTAATGTTGCCTATAAGTATAACTTTGAAAGTACTTGTCCTATTCACTTCATACTTGGAATATATTATCAGCATGAACAATGCCATCTGTGGCGACAAGAATGATAACTCCAGTTTCAATATTTTATGAGTTATGTCCCTTTCAAATGCAACTTTAACATGAAACTTAGTGTTGCCTGTAAAATGGAAAGTACTTGTTCAATTAATTCACTTAATACTTTGAATAACTCATCTGCATTTACAAACCAATTTTTGAAGATGATAACTCAGGTTTCACCATTATTTTAGTTATTCCCCTTTTAAATGCAATTTAGATGACACATGTGTTCTGTGGTGTAGTATTGAAATCAACTTAAATAAAATATTTTTATTATGTATGATTAAACATAGGCCCACATTTCAACTTTTTCCATGCAGGCGACACATATGTTCTGCGGAACACAACATTCTAGTTAAGATATTGACTTGAAACTTTATACATATGTTTGGCATGAAGTGTAGATGTGTGTGACATATTTTTCGTGTGGATAAGTCCATTATTTTTTGCAGGGGACATGATTTAACAAAATTGTGTAATGCAAACTTCTACAGTTTTCAAGGTATCAACTTGAAACTAAAATTGTATGTTCTGCATGAAGTGCGCATGTAAGAGACATATTTTTTTGTGGATCAATCATTTATTTTTTGGAGGGGAGCATTATTTAACAAAATCTTTTATTTAAAATTTATGACGCAAACTACTTCTCCAGTCTTCAAACTTTAAACATATGTTTGTGAGTAGATTTGCATGACATACTTTGTTTCATGTGGATCAGTCCATTATTTTTTAGCAGGGGAGCATGATTCAACAAAATCTTGTGACACGAACTACTTCTACAGTTTTTAAGATATTGACTTGAAACTTTAAACATATGTTCAGCATGAAGTGTAGATGTGCGTGACATATTTTTCGTGTGGATCAGTCCCTTATTTTTTGCAGGGGACATGATTTAACAAAATCATATTATGCAAAGTTCTACAGTTTTCAAGATATTGACTTGAAACTGAAATCATATGTTCTGCATGATCAGTCAATTATTTGTTGGAGGGGAGCATTATTTAACAAATTCTTATGACGCAAACTACTTCTTTAGTTTTCAAACTTTTAACATGCGTTCGTGAGTAGATTTGCATGACATAATTTTTTATACCCCCGCATACGAAGTATAGGGGGTATATAGGAGTCATCATCCGGTTGGTTCGTTGGTTCGTTGGTTCGTTGACCCGGTCTGTCTGTGGCACTTACAGCGTCAACAGTTTTCAAGATATCGACTTGAAACTTTAAACATATGTTCGTGAGTACATTTGCGCGAACTATTTTTTTTCTCATGTGGATCAGTCCATTATTTTTCAGAGGGGAGCACGATTTAACAAAATCTTGTGACGCGAACTACTTCTACAGTTTTTAAGATATTGACTTGAAACTTGATACACATGTTCGGCATGAAGTCTAGATGTGCCTGACATATTTTTCGTGTGGATCAGTCCATTATTTTTTGCAGGGGACATGAATAAACAAAATCGTGTTATGCAAACTTCGACCCGGTCTGTCTGTGGCACTTACAGCGTCAACAGTTTTCAAGATATCGACTTGAAACTTTAAACATATGTTCGTGAGTACATTTGCGCGAACTATTTTTTTTCTCATGTGGATCAGTCCATTATTTTTCAGAGGGGAGCACGATTTAACAAAATCTTGTGACGCGAACTACTTCTACAGTTTTTAAGATATTGACTTGAAACTTGATACACATGTTCGGCATGAAGTCTAGATGTGCCTGACATATTTTTCGTGTGGATCAGTCCATTATTTTTTGCAGGGGACATGAATAAACAAAATCGTGTTATGCAAACTTCTAAATCTTGTGATGCGAACTTCTTCTTCAGTTTTTAAGGTATTGACTTGAAACTTGAAATATATGTTCGGCATGAAGTGTAGATGTGCGTGACATATTTTTCGTGTGGATCAGTCCATTATTTTTGCAGGGACGTGATATAACAAAAAAGTGTTATGCAAACTTCTACACTAACTACGTCAACAGTTTTCAAGATATCGACTTGATACTTTAAACATATGTTCGTGAGTACATTTGCGCAAATTTTTTTTTTCTCATCTGGATCAGTCCATTATTTTACAGAGGGGAGCACAATTTAATAAAATCTTGTGACGCGAACTACTTCTACAGTTTTTAAGATATTGGCTTGAAACTTGGTACATATGTTCGGCATGAAGTGTAGATGTGCATGACATATTTTTCGTGTGGATCAGTCCATTATTTTTGCAGGGGACATGATTTAACAAAATCATGTTATGCAAACTTCTACACTTACTACGTCAACAGTTTTCAAGATATCGACTTGAAACTTTAAACATATGTTCGTGAGTACATTTGCGCAAATGTTTTTTTTCTCATGTGGATCAGTCCATTATTTTTCGGAGGGAGCACGATTTAACAAAATCTTGTGACGCGAACTACTTCTACAGTTTTTAAGATATTGACTTGAAACTTGATACATATGTTCAGCATGAAGTGTAGATGTGCATGACATATTTTTCGCGTGGATCAGTCCATTATTTTTTGCAGGGGACATGATTTAACAAAATCGTGTTATGCAAAATTCTACAGTTTTTAAGATATAAGACTTGAAACTAAAATTGTATGTTCTGCATGAAGTGCGCATGTAAGCGACATATTTGTTTGTGGATCAGTCCATTTTTTTTGGAGGGGAGCATTATTTAACAAAATCTTTTATTTTTAATCTTATGACGCAAACTACTTCTTCAGTTTTCAAACTTTAAACATACGTTTGTGAGTAGATTTCCATGACATACTTTATTTCATGTGGATCAGTCCATTATTTTTTAGCAGGGGAGTATGATTCAACAAAACCTTATGACACGAACTACTTCTACAGTTTTTAAGATATTGACTTGAAACTTGATACATTTGTTCGGCATGAAGTGTAGATGTGCGTGACATATTTTTCGTGTGGATCAGTCCATTATTTTTTGCAGGGACATGATTTAACAAAATCGTGTTATGCAAACTTCTACACTTACTACGTCAACAGTTTTCAAGATATCGACTTGAAACTTTAAACATATGTTCGCGAGTACATTTTGCGCACATTTTTTTTTGTCTCATGTGGATCAGTCCATTATTTTTCGGAGGGGAGCATGATTTAACAAAATCTTGTGACGCGAACTACTTCTACAGTTTTTAAGATATTGACTTGAAACTTGATACACAAGGTAGGCATGAAGTGTAGATGTGCGTGACATATTTTTCGTATGGATCAGTCCATTATTTTTTGCAGGGGACATGATTTAACAAAATCGTGTTATGCAAACTTCTACACTTACTACATCAGCAGTTTTCAAGATATCGACTTGAAACTTTAAACATATGTTCGTGATTACATTTGCGCAATTTTTTTTTTCTCATGTGGATCAGTCCATTATTTTTCGGAAGGGAGCATGATTCAACAAAATCTTGTAACATGAACTACTTCTACAGTTTTTAAGATATTGACTTGAAACTTGATACATATGTTCGGCATGAAGTGTAGATGTGCGTGACATATTTTTCGTGTGGATCAGTCCATTATTTTTTGCAGGGGACATGATTTAACAAAATTGTGTTTTGCAAACTTCTACAGTTTTCAAGATATCGACTTGAAACTGAAATCATATGTTCTGCATGAAGTGCGCATGTTAGTGACATATTTTTTATGGATCAGTCCATTTTTGGTTGGAGGGGAGCATTATTTAACAAAATCTTATGACACAAACTACTTCTCCAGTTTTCAAACTTTTAACATACATTCGTGATTAGATTTGCATGACATATTTTTTTTTCATTTGGATCAGTCCATTATGTCCACCCATGAAAGATGCAAACATCATTTCTGTATACTCTGACAAAGCAGTATTGCGGGGGTATTAATCACCTTCAGTGATAGCTCTAGTTTTCATTTGGATAAGTCCATTATTTTTTAGAAGGGGAGCACGATTCAACAAAACCTTGTGACATCAACTACTTTTACAGTTTTGTTTACATCCGGTGAAAACCCGTCGCTATTTTTAAAAACAACTTTTGTTTTACACGCACGTGGCGTTAGCATTAGCTCACCAAATGACATCATTATTCTTATCCCTCTCGGAAGAATAACAACATGTGCCCGGGTGAAGGTCGTGTAGCTGTGTGTATATCAACAGATTGTAAAAAAATACTCAGAAGATGCTCGATTGTTTTTTTTTCTTACGCAGAGACAGCGTAGTAAGTAATATGTATGTACAGTGAAACCTGCCTTAGCAGCCACCTGCGAATAGCAACCACCTTTCTTAAACAGCCAGTTTGAATAGAACCTTAACTGACATTTTGTTCTGATGTTTTACTGTCTTTAACAGCCACCTGTCTTTAGCAGCCACTTTTTGTCACTCCCTTGGGTGGCTGCTAAAGACAGGTTTGACTGTAATTATCATGCAACTGAAATGGCCTTGTATCGGTATGTGGATATAGTTCTACTGTACATTTGGTTTTTGTGTCGCCCTTTCGAAGAAACGGCGATACATAAGGACCGCTTTGTCCGTCGGTCCGTCAGTCCATCATGAAAACTTAATGTTGGCTATAACTTTGCCATTTCTTAATATTTCTTTATCAAACTTTCAAATATTCATGAAGTTCTATAATTTTTGTTTATGGAGAATTTTCACTGAATTGAGAGGCATAGTTGATTAAGATAAATGACTATAAATGATAAACCCATGCCTCCAGATGTCTTAATTTTGTGTTTCAAAAAAGCTCAAATGCACTTTAGAAATTGCTTCTCAATGGTATATAAATTGCTATCTTCCAGAACCTTCGGGGGGCTTCGACCCCCTTGTCTCCCCACCACAGCTTTGCCCTGGACCTTTGTCCTGGCGGCCCCCTGGACCCACAGCAAATTTTCAGGATTTCAATTCACCCATGAAAGATGCAAACATCATTTCTGTATACTCTGACAAAGCAGTATTGCGGGGGTATTAATCACCTTCAGTGTTCTAGTTTTTTTAACTAAAATTGGGAAGAGTTCTTAGAAATTTTTAATGTAATAGTTGCCAATGTTGGAAAT
The DNA here is from genome assembly GCA_038501625.1 of Corbicula japonica. Taxonomy (NCBI): domain Eukaryota; kingdom Metazoa; phylum Mollusca; class Bivalvia; order Venerida; family Cyrenidae; genus Corbicula; species Corbicula japonica. Next base: position 14,759 of record JAZAYU010001500.1, on the reverse strand, counting down.
TTTTAGCACAATAAAAGCAAGAAAGCCAGAGGGGGGAAATACTCAAATAGCATGTAATTATTCAAGTTTCCTATGTGGCTACATGTATTAACTGATATTGTGTCATCAAATATAATGGGAATATCTGAAAAGAACAAAATTTTGGGAAAGAAAATATCTTCCCTTTCGTTGCTTATAAACAATTCTAAGACTTTTAATATTTGATTTATTAGAGACACTGTCCTTTTTGTGTCGCCCTTTCGAAGAAACGGCGATACATAGGGACCGCTTTGTCCGTCCGTCCATCTGTCCGTCGGTCTGTCACGAAAACTTAACGTTGGCTATAACTTTGCCATTTCTTAATATTTCTTTATGAAACTTGCAAATTATATTGCTTATGACAAAACGCTCGAGATGATGCCAAATTCTCAAGGTCAAGGTCACATTTGATGGAGTTATGCCCCTTTTTGTACTTGGATTTTTACACGAAAACTTAACGTTGGCTATAATTTTGTAATTTCTTCATATTTTTTCATCAAACTTTCAAATTATATTGCTTATGACAACACACTCAAGATGTTGCAAAATTCTCAAGATCAAGGTCACATTTGATGGAGTTATGCCCCTTTTTGTACTTGGATTTTTACACGAAAACTTAATGTTGGTTATATCTTTGTCATTTCTTAATATTTTTACATCAAACTTACAAATTATATTTCTTATGACTACACGCTCTTGATGATACCACATTCTTTAGGTCAAGGTCACATTTGATGGAGTTATTTCCCTTTTTACGAAAACTTAACATTGGCTATAACTTTGCCATTTCTTGATATTTCTTCATCAAACTTTCAAATTATATTCCTTTTCACAACACGCTCCTGATAATACTACATTCTTTAGGTCAAGGTCACACTTGATGGAATTATTCCCCTTTATATGAAAACTTAACGTTGGCTATAACTTTGCTATTTATTAATATTTCTTCATCAAACTTTCAAATTATATTCCCTATGACAATACGCTTGTCACAATACTATATTCTTAAGGTCAAGGTCACATTTGATGGAGTTATGCCCCTTTTTGTACTTGCATTTTTATTCCGACAGCACCAGAGGGCGACACAAGTGTTCAACTGAACACCCATCTAGTTGGAATATATTGGTACCGAAATTGGAAAAATGTTCCAATTTTTATTTGGATGTAGCCAAAAATCAACAACAGTTATGTTTTTTTCGGTAAAAAAGCCTTGTAAACTTAGTTCTGTTTTTTTCAGTGTTTCTGTTCCTTGATTTCAATGGATCTTCTTATGAGTCTTTATTCCAGCACAGCCATTTGAACATTATGTATTTATTGATAGGTACATGCTGTAATACAGTATAAAGAAGAGAGTGGTCAGTATGAAATACTGGACATGGCCAGCCAAAATGGAACATTTCTCAATGACCAAAGACTCTCACCAGTAAGATTTGTTTCCTATTTCAATATCAGTAAAGGAACATCTCCATGATAGTTTGACTAAAAAGATTCAGAAATTGGGCAAAGCAGCTTTACTATTTTTTTAATTTTTGTGTAAAATTTCTGTAAACACAAAAGCAAATGAAGAAGTTAATGAAGAAAATACTACTCTCCCACATGCCCAAATGCCATATATATTGTGGCTCAGCTCTTACCCTTGCAGATTAAGTACCAAACAGAAATTCTCATTGAATACAGTATTAACTCAACAGAAAAGTTTGAAACTTCGTTATTTGTATAAAAAAAGACTTATCAGTAGTTTACATTAAAGGAAACGCTTGTTAGCACAATTCATTATCTATTGTCAGATTTGGTAAAATTTTATTTATTGATGATTATTAATGATGTCATAAAATGTTAAAACCTTTGTCATCAAGGATCATAGATAGTTAAATAGAAAACATGTATTATCATGACAGAGGCAGTATTTTTCATCAGATTTGCCAACATTATGAAAATGTTTGCATTATTTAGCTGTTTCTATTCAAATATCCAAATTGTCTAGCAATATAGAGCCCTCTTGTTGTTTTGATTTTTAAATAATTTTAGTTAAAATTTATAAAATATATTCATTGAAAAAGTCAAACAGTATTCATTTTAGTGTTAATTCTGTACATACAACTGCATATATGACTGACTGAAATCATATCATTTGAAGATAGCCAACCATGGTAATTCTGCTCTAAAATGTTTCTTTTTGGGACAGTCACAAATGCCATTTAATTTGAAAAATATTAAGTTATTTAATTTTTTTCACATTATATTTTTCAGGCAAAAATAGCCAGTGAACCATTTGTTGTGAGTCATGATGACATTGTGTTAGTCGGAACCACCAAGCTGTTGTGTCACATACACTCAGGAAGTGACACATGTGACAAGTGTGAGCCAGGTGTTGTCATAGCAACACACAAGGCACAGCAATCTCAGACTGGTAGGAATAATCTCTTAAATAAAAATGTATAAAAAGCATTAGTCATTACACTCTTAACCCTAAACTTCATATATAAGGATTTTTTTGCATGTGTGACAAGTGTAGATCCAGATCAGCTGGCACATCCATGCTATCTGATCTGGATCTACACAAGCAATTCAAAACAATGCCACATGTGTTTGCAATCTGGTAACGTTTTATTATTCAAAAATATTTATGCCAAAATTATTTATTTAACAGACAGTTAGGTAACAATAGTTTACTTAATTCAGATCAGTTTTTTACAAAAAGCAAAAAAGGCCTATCTGGATCGATATATAAAATCAACTATGAAGTGAAGTTTTAACAGACTATTTCTCTGCAACTTCTGGATGGATTTTAATTAAACACAGAGTTATGGTCCTTGATAAGTTATGTATTATTATGCATACAGAGCAAAATTAGTTTCTGCGCTTTTTTTTTTACTGCTTTCTTGATTTCAACAACTTGAACACTTTACATCTCATTCTTATATTCTGGTGAGCTGACCAACCCCTTTCACCAACTGTAGTTTTTTTTCCACTGTTTTTGCCATGATAAATATATAAATAAAGCCTTATGTCTCCAGCTGTTGTGCTTGTAATAACCAGTACTCGGCGGAGGATATAAATTCAACGAATTTGCTTGTCTTTTATTCTCTTCTCTACTGTTTAAAGCTTAGATGTTGCACAATCCATTAATAACAACCCGAATAAGATTCTATTCAAGTTCAAGAATGATTATTTTGTCCTTACTACCTACAGTTGCAATCAGCCTTATGTTTTTGTCATCAAAACACAATGTGGTGAGATATGAATTCACCAGTTTTGCTAACTCACCAAGCACTTTAAAATCATCTCCAAACTGAACAATGTTATTAGATGACCAACCTGAGACAAATAAATTTCTCCCATCTGTACATATTCCTCGATAACCAGAAACCTTTTCATTACTATGGGTGGCAAGATACTTGCCCTGACTGTCAAGAACAATAACTCCATTGTTCAAGTCCGAAACTATCACCTTTTCTCCACTGGTAGAAATGTGTTGAGTTTTAGTGAATAATTCTTTATTTGATCCATCTGTACTTATTCTACACATCTCTTGTCCATTTGTTTCATAGATGAATACTGTTTTACTGAAATCAGATATGAACAATTTCCCATTTTTGTGTGCAAGACCAAAGCATTTATGGTTCATGTTAATATTACGCGTTGCTGACATTTTACTTTCCAGAGAAACAAACTGAACAGTTTTATTATTCAGTGCCACAGCAGCTTCAGTCTTGCTCACAATACTAACAGCTTCAGGTGAAGCTTGCAAGTTAACATAATCTTTTACTTCTTCTGTGTTAATGTCCATGCATTTTAACTTTCTGTTGTCATAATCAGCTAGCAATAAACAATCATCATCAGTAATACAAGATCCCCAAATGTTGCATGTTTTTGTATCATTCTTGAGCTTCACATCTATTTCTCTCTGTTTCTTCACCTTGTAAAGGCTGTTTTTTGGAATAGATGTCAGATTGTTGGAAACTCTACCCAACATTTTGATTTTTTGCAGATGTACCTTGATTGCCTGATCAGGCATGAAAGAGACTGTTTCATCCTTTGCAGTTTGCTGGGTTTTCTCTACTTCCTTTCCTTGTTCTATCAGTTTCTGAGAAAACTTGACACAAACAAATTGTTGTGCTTTGTTTCCTTTCGACTGCTCCAGCTGTGATGCTGCCTCGTTTAGGGAACTCAGCAGGCCCTCATCTTGGTTTATATCGCTTGCAAGTGTCCCTTCAATTCTGCTAAATTCTCTCTTCAATTCTTCTATTGTTTCCTGTTCCATTTTATCCAGTAGAGCTTGTAGTTCTTCTCTGTATCCTTTAACCAACTCAGTCTCCCTCTTAAAAGCATCTCCTAGCTCTTGAATTTTGGATTTTTTTGCCGTCTTGATTTCTTCAATTGTTTTCTTGGCATCACAGATGTTCCTTTTAATGTCATCGAAGTTGACGGCTTGGTACAGTTGTTCTATCTCGTCTGATATGGAGACAATGTTCTTGCATGATCTGCAAAAAAAAGTAACATGTTAAAGATTTAATGCTTTTAACAGTTCGAAAAGAAATTTAGATTCACTTAAAAAAATTGCATGTATTTATTACAGCAACTGTTCTCATCACCATATGGACAAATATGAACATTGTGTGTTCTCTTTTTGCTGTTGTTCAGCATTAATCAGTAACCATTTATTTCATTATACAGTTTATACAGGTTAAACATTTATATGACCAGTTTAGATCTAGATCAGTAGGCAAATTCTGAGCCAGCTGATCTGGATCTACATTATTCGCATCTTGGTAAAAAATAACCTAATGAATCTAACTTTGAACAGTGCAGATCCTGTTCAGATGGCACAGATATGCCATCTGATCTGGATCTACACTGTTCACTCACCCAATAAAGTAATATCTATGGATTAAAGAGAAAGCAGAAATAAAACCAACAACACAAGTTACAAAAATTAAGCCTCTGAACACAATACATTCAAACAAACAACTTCTGAATACATTTGAGTCAACAAGGGAACATTATTCTAATTAAAATGACTTTGGTTTACAGATTTATGTGATAAACAAGTTTTTATTAACAAGGGAATTAGGGGAGGGGGTTAGAAGGTTAAGAGAGGATATTACACAACACCAGATCTATTAAAAGAATTTCATTTTATCCTTCATACCAGGTTTAGGTTTTTACCATTTCCTTCAAATACATTGTATATGGGTTTTATCGCATGACCAGTATAGATCAAGATCAGTTGGCAGGTTTGTGCCATAATTTCTCGATCTACACTGGTAACTCATGCTTAAATAAAGTATATGCAGAGTAAAGGATGTGCCTGCTGATCTGGATCTACTGTTTGCCCATAAGAGCCATATCCCATAGAATAAAGGGTTAATTCAATTTACCTGTGAGAGAATGAGAGTGCAATGCAGGAAGCACAAGCCACCTCATCATGATCCTTGCAGTACATATCGACCACCTTCAGCGGGTGCTGATCACATCTCTGTGTGGGGTGGCTAGGGAGACCACCATCAGGTCCCATAGACCTAAAGTCACCTTTATTCATAACTTTGTGTCCTTTCATGGGTGGAACTTTCTGATGTATTCCAACACATGATGAACAGTAGTAATTCATGCATTCTATGCAGTATTTTTCTGCTTCCCTAGTCTTATTTTCCTCTGCACAAATACAGCATTTAATATTTACAATTTCATCAGAGGTTAAATCACTCCCACCAGTAGCCATTTTGTGTATTTTACTTCCTTTATCAGTTGATCATGTGACCGTTGTTAGGTATTATCAATGAATTTGTGGTTCGATAAACTTAAAAGTCATGTAGTTTAAATAATCAGTATTTAAACATTTCTACCGATAAGGGAAATCACCCTTCTATGCATACAGTCAAACCTGTCTTGAAAGACCACTTAAGAAAAAAACAAAAATTTTCTTTGAATGCAGGTGGTCTTTGTTCACAGGTGAATTTATTCTTTAAATCAGTCAGTGGTATTCATAAAATGTGGTCTTATCCATAGGTGGTCTTTGTTTGCAGATGGTCTTTAGCACAGATGGGGCTTTATTTCAAACTATTGTTTGATTAAGACAAACTATTTATAAAAATAATCTTGAAAAAAATGTGAAAATGTTATCAACTCAGTTAAAAAAAGTCAGATCTCAACAAATAAAAAATAGAATTTTTTAAAAGATATTTTTACTTTGCTCACTGTGAAAATGGTAATTATTTACAGTGTTAAACAAAAACGTTCTGAAAACAGTGCAGAACTTCATGTGCAATTAGTGCAAACAGTAGTTACAATAAATTAAATCCTTTTGTTTTGTCTGTCCTCAGCAAATGTCAGCCTTATTTATTCTATATCATGTGCCTTCCTGGTGTATGAAACACTGAAGCATGTCTTTTAAAGTATGGATGCATCAGCTGTGTGCACCTTCACTAATAAGTTTCTCATACAGCTTTGGGATCTCGAGTGGAGTACTATCTTATGTGGTGTGGTCATTGTATGTGGTGTGGTCAACCAGCTGGCTCGGAATCTAGCAAGTGGATTCTGAGAAATAATGCAGATAGGATATGTGCAACAATATGCTACATAAATATAATCAGAGTTCCATAACTGCCTGATACAAAAATAAGTGAAACTTCATGTAGGGTGTTATTGAATAATAACTAAAAGTTGGTGAGAAACAGCACAGACCATTAACCCTTTACTCCATAGATACATGTTTAATTCAGGTGAACAGTGTAGATCCAGATCAGCAAACACATATTTGCTATCTAATTAGGATCTGCTCTGTTCGCTTCTTGGTGTGAAACAACCTAGTGATACTGTAAGAGGATGCAGATCCTGATCAGATGCCAAAGATGTGCGGCTGATCTGTATCTACATTCATTACACATGGCATTTTTTACATAAAAATGTATATATATGGAGTAAAAGGACACATCTGCTTTTGTTAGTTATACTTACCATACCTTTACTAAATTCATATTGGTTGTTGTTGAGAAAAAGTCTTAAATATGAAAAGTCATATATTGTGCAATACAGAGATTACAAGAACCATAATTAATGTGAAAAAAATGTTCATTTTGAACATGCTGGTAATCTGTGCATCCCCTCTTTATGTTGCTTCCCACTAAGTGTCATTGAATTCCAACAGGTGGTTGCTGAGAAATAGCCAGATTACAAATATATACCGGTAACACTGTCTTGAAATTAAAAGGGAAATAACTCTTTGATAAACATGATAAAAATCATCAAATTTAAATATGTTCAACTTGATAATAATTATACTCATCTCCTGTTGCTAAGGTTCATAAAGTGTCACAATGACTTTATTATAACAGTGGTTGCTGAGAAATAGCCTATACATGATTTTTTTTGTATCACATTACACAAAATTAAAAGGGCAATAACTCATTAAAACTTGATGAAATGAAACATGCTGATAATAACACATCTCCAATTGTTAGTGAAGCTCCCCATAAAGTTAACAGAATTTAAGCTACTGGTTGTTGAGAAAAAGCCCAGACAAAAGTTGGATGGATGAAAATATTTCATATATATCCAAAACAATTTCATAAACTATCTTGTAATTTATTTGCTTTTTTCAGAACTAAAAGTGTTGTCAAAAGAAGAGAGATTGAGACAGAAAAAGCAAGAGCTTAATCAAATTAAGAAAAAGTATGGCCTTAAGGTATGTACACAATCTCTGTAACTATACAGTCAAACTAGTTTTAAGCAGCCACCCAAGGAAGTGACAAAAAGTGGCTGCTTAACACAGGTGGCTAAGACAGGTAAACATTCAAACAAAATGTCAGTTAATGACATATTCAAATTGGCTGTCTAAGGCAGGTGGGTGCTGAATGCAGGCAACTAATGATGCTAAGCAGGCTCAACTGTATATGCAATACTTGTTCAACCTTTAAACTCAGTATTAACCTTTTACCCCTTGTCTGTTATCTATAAGCCAGCAGTGGAAATCCAGACCAGCCAACATATCTGTATTGTCTGATCAGGATCTACACTGTCTATTACTTTTTTGATTCATCAGGCTATTTCTAACCAAGAGGCAAACAGTAAAGATCCAAATCAGATGGCATTTATGGGGATCAATATGTTCCAACCAAGGAGGCTTTGAAGACATACCCATTTTCCTAAAAAATTGTATAACCTGGCAGACCCCCCAAACAAAATGAGGGTCTACACAAGGTCTGCACTGCATAAACACATCTCTTGTTTTGATAGATCCAGATTGGGATCAGTCTGTACACACTGAATTTACTGTACTAACTTACTTTACTCCCAACTGTATAGCATGCAAAAAGATGTGTTTATGCAATGCAGACCCTCATCTTTTGCGGGATGGGAGGGTGGTGGGTACTATCAAATACCAATTTCTCTGAAAATTCGTGTCCCGACTGTATAGCATGCAAAAAGATGTGTTTATGATGGGGTGGCTAGTTATTACATATTTCGAAGAAAACGGAGGGCTTTCTTCAAAGCCCCCTTGGTTACAACATGCAATACAGTCTGTTTATATGAAGCTAAGCATTAAGACTTAAGGACAACTGAATTATACCACTTAACTGGTAGTTTGAAACTATTTTCTAAAACAGTACACTAAAACACAGACACAAACCATATTTTTTTTTGCTGTTTTTTTTTCAGAATTCAGCATATGTAGACAACAAGGAAGTGTTTAACAATCCTAATTACTCAGACAAAGCTGGAGAAAGAAGGAAAGTTGTGGGCAGTGATACACCTGGTCAGAAACAAGACGCTCCAGCTTCTGTTCACAGGTAATGTCCTCTAACACATTTTCACTTACAATAGGTAAAATGATTGAATTTCACTTCTCAAATTAGTATTTTTATGCCCCCATCATGAAATGACAACGGGCATTAAGAATTGCTCCTGTCCGTCCGTCCGTCCATCCGTCCGTCCGATATTCTCGTGAACGCAACTCCTCCTACACTACTGGTCGGAATTTAATGAAACTTGACCACAATGCTTGGCCTGATATGTAGTTGTGCATGAAGGTGGGGTTTCGCTCTTACATGTTCCGTTCAGAAGTTATTGCCCTTTGATACTTCCATTTACATTAGTTTTAATAGGAATATATCTTGTGAACACAACTCCTCCTACACCTCTGCTGGGAATTTGATGAAACTTTACCACAATGCTTGGCCTGATATGTTGTTGTGCAAAAAGGTGGGGTTTTGCTCTTACATGTTCTGTTCAGAAGTTATGGCCTTTTGATACTTCCATTTACATTAGTTTTAATAGGAATCTTGTTTCTTATATTTTGTGCATTTTGCCCATAACTTAAAAACTACTTGAGATACTGCCTTGAAACTTGAAATATATTTTCACCATCAAAATCTACATCATAACCAACAAGACCCATAACCATACTTCCAATATTTTCAAATTATGCCCCTTTTTCACTTACATTTTGTGTTAAGAAAAATATACACTTTGCCCTTAACTTTGTTTGGAATGGAGGGATTTCAAAATAACTTGGCACAAATGTTCACCATAACAAGGCGGTGTGTCGTGACTATAGGTCCAATGTCAAGGTCACTGTTACTAAAAATAGAATTTTCTTGCAAAATCTTGTCCGCTCTGTAACTTTGTTATTTCTTATTGGATTTTTAAATAACTTGGTATAATTGTTCACCATATCAAGACGGTATATCACATACATGCCCAAGCCTTTAGGTCGAAGGTTAAGGTCACTGTTACTAAAAATAGAATTTTCTTGTCCGGGCTGTTACTTTGTTATGAATGGAGGAATTTCAAAATATCTTGGCACAAATGTTCACCATGACAGGGCGATGTGTCACGTACCATGCCCATGCCTGTAGGTCAAAGGTCAAGGTCAGTGTTACTTAAAATAGAATTCTCTTGTCCGGGCTGTTACTTTGTTATGAATGGAGGGATTTCAAAATAACTTTGCACAAATGTTCACTATGACAAGGCAGTGTGTCCGCACAATAGCCAAGCCTGAAGGTCCAAGGTCAAGGTCACTGTTACTTAAAATAGAATTTTCTTGTCCAGGCTGTAACTTCATTATAAATGGAGGGATTTCAAAATAACTTGACACAAATGTTCACCATGACAGGACGGTGTATCGCGTGCCATGCCCATGCCTGTAGGTCAAGGTCACTGTTACTAAAAATAGAATTCTCTTGTTGTAACTTTGTAAGGAATAGATTGATTTCAAAATAACTTGACACAAATGTTCATCATTACAAGATGGTGTGTCCCGTACCATGCCCATGCCTGGGTCCAAGGTCAAGGTCACTGTTACTAAAATAGAATTTTCTTGTCAGGGTTGTAACTACATTAGGAATATAGTAATTTCAAAATAACTTGGCAGAAATGTTCACCATGACAAGGTGGTGAGTTGTGTACCATGTCCATGCCTGTAGGTCCAAGGTCAAGGTCACTGTTACTAAAAATAGAATTTCCTTGTCCGGGCTATAACTTTGTTTTGAATGGAGGGTTTTCAAAATAACTTGGCACAAATGTTCACCATGACAAGGCGGTGTGTTGCGTACATTCCCCATGCCTGTAAGTCCAAGGTCAAGGTCACAGTTACTAAAACTTGAATTTACTTGTTCGGGCTATAACTTCTTTATGAATGAAGGGATTTCAAAATAACTTCGCACAAATGTTCACTATGACATTGCATTGCATTACCACCAACTTCTTCACAGGCATTTCCGTAATGAGAAGACAACAGTGCCACAAATACAAATAATTTACTTGATCATCAAGTTTATGCATATTCTTATAATTATAATTACTCCGACATCACTGTCTTTGAAATGCTATTATTCCCATCATTGCACTTTAGTATCTGGAAACGATGCATAGCGGGGGCATCCGTGTCCTATGGACACATTTCTAGTTTAATATAATACAGTATTAATAAGAAATAGTTTAAGAAATTAATTTCTTGCTTTGATTTGGTGTTATGCACTGCTTTAAAAAATACAGAACTTCATACTTTAACTACCTAGAGAAATAATGTCAAATTGGGAATTTAAATATGTAGCAACCCTCATAAGCCACTTGTTTATTAGATAAATATTTGGAATTTCTGGAAAATTGAATACCTAGTTGGGTTTCTCATCCATAAAACAATTAATTTTCAGTCACAGCAAAAAATTCAACCACCAAATTAAAGCACATATTAATTATCTTTAATTCTATTTTACCATACATTAAGTGAATTGTAGATAATTGGGACAATTTTGAACAGACTGGAAATTGCAGTATTCAGAAGCATCTTGTGGGATACCTACTTGTTAATGTGACAAATGAAATGATTATTATAATAATTATGAATATAGACAAAATTATTAATATCTAACAGGGGAATAATTGGTCTTTACGTATGTGCTTGAAAAATTAACATATGATGAGAAATAATCTAATATGAATTACATGTAATATATTAATTTGTTTGTGTAACTTTTCAGTGATAAGGCCTTAACCAGACATTGATTGCAAATTTATGACACCTTTTCTCACAATACTGATAATTGTCTTCTTGAACAACAAAAAAAAACAACAGAATAACTCAAACAGTTCTGTTATATTTGAACTGCATTGTGTTTAGCCATAAATGAAGAATCATGAGGTAAAACAGGACATTTTAAATTACAGACCAATATCAACATCCAATGTGGGTCACAAACTACTGCAAAAGATGGGATGGAAGGAAGGAGAGTCTTTAGGGAAGAATAACTCTGGTATACAAGAACCTGTAAGTGCTTTATTATCTCCTTTTTATACTGCTAAGAATATTTCCAGCAAGGATTTTCTAGTGGTTGGTGTTCTTTTGATGATTTAAATAGTCAGTATTAGTTCTCAAGAGATCATAGATACTGTAAATTTCCTTATAAATGCCCCCTGGCTGTGTTACATTTTCTGAAAGAAAGTACGGATTACTTATTCGGCAGTGGCGGTGTCGGCGTCCTTTGTGTCCGGATTTTCTTGTCCAGAGCCTGACTTTTGCACCGTAGGTCCAAATGACTCCAAACTTGGTATGCATGTTTCTGGCAATGACTCGTAGTGCAGTGCACAAGAACCATAACTCTACCTTCTTCTGTTTTTTTATTATTCCCCTTTAATTCATTTTTATAGAGCATTTCTTGTGCGAAGCGTAACTGTGTTACCATAGGTTCAAATGACTCCAAACTTGGTATGCATGTTTCTGGCAATGACTCGAATTGCATTGCACAAGAACCGTAACTCTATTTCCTTCCGTTTTTGAATTATTGCCCTTTGATTCATTTTTATAGAGCATTTCTTGTCCGGAGCATAACTTTGTCACCATAGGTTCAAATGACTCCAAACTTGGTATGCATGTTTCAGGCAATGACTCACTCAAAGTGCAATGCACAAGAGCTGTAACTCTAACTTGTTCTGTTTTTGAATTATTCCCCTTTGATTGATTTTTAGTGCATTTCTTGCCAAGGGCATAACTTGTTGTGAATGTTTCTTGCAATGAGGTAATTTAAAGGTTATTTTATATGTGAATTTTTTGCAAATACATTGTTAATAACTTTACAACAAAAAACTAATTAACATTTTTTATGTTGACTAACAAAAATTTCGTCAGGCGACACATCACGCCAAGTTCTGGTTATTATAATTATTTTTATTCTGATATTAGATTATGCAGGATATTGAATAATAAATATGGATTTTCTATTTTTTCCTAAAAAAGGGGCTTTTAAAACGAGTTTTATGATACTAATATTTACTGTGGTATCATTATGTTTCATGCAGATTTAATATCAGTGAGTGACAAATCGAACTCCAGTGAATAATCACCAAAATATATATTCTCCTTAAAAAATATTATTACTGCTTGAATGTATTTCCTCACAATAAAATGTCATTTGCATTATATTCACAAAATGTAGGCCCTGGGAGTCAAATTATACCGAAGTAATGGCCACAAAATACAAATTAGAACCTGTCCACAAACCTTACAGTGCTCCTTGCCCTAAAAATTTACATGACTTGTGTGTCATTTTTTAAAGTAATATTTTACTAAGAACTATTAAAAAGGTGTTTCTTTAAATAAACTCAGTATAACAAAAAGCAATATTATAGATGTATTTATTCCACAATGACGAAAAATAGTTTTAATAAACAGCATTTCAAGAAATTAATTCCTCACAGATACATAATAAAATTTACAGTAAAATTAAAATATTGTTGGATAAAAAATTTGCCTTTTCATAACACTGATCCATTGTTTAATGTTTCAGATTTCTGTTACCTTGCGTGCAAGCCAGACAGCCGGGCTCGGGTCGGCTAGTGCTGGTAATTTCTCTGTCGATGATGCCAACACATTTGATATGAAGAAAGCATCCCGTAGGGTTCAGGCACAACAACGATATAATCAGATTGAATCTGAACAAACTGGCAGTTCTAAATCGAGTAAACAGTGGAATAAAGGAGACACTGAGTTCACTTGATTAGGGTTATAAACCTTTACTCCATGAAATACTGCTGTTATCCCTGGCGAACAGTTGAGGTCGAGATCAGATGGCACATAATTGTAAAGGGTTAAAAAAATTCCATGGGCTGAAAGACATTTGAATTTCTTTGATGGCTTTGTTATGTTAAATAACATAACTGGATGGCCATTCCTCTCAGATCACTCTGATTTATAAGGGAATAATTTTAGAAGAGAATAATTTTGGAATTCTTTAACTATATAGAACAAGAAAAGGTTGGCCGAGTTGAGGTGTTTTAGTTCAGAACGGCAGCACCATTCATGTTGCTTGATTCGTTATTGTATCTGTTTATAATGAGGCATTTTAGTGTTATAATACCTTTGTATCAATGAAAGTACTTCTATTTAAAAAAATGGTATGATTAATTAGCCTTTATTCCATATATACAGCTATTATCCCATGGGTGAACAATGTAGATCCAGATCAGCTGGTACATCTGTGACATCTGATCAAGGTCTGCACTGTTCACTTTTGTTTCTTTAGGTTTCATACTAAATAGCAAACACTTTAACAGTGTAGATCTGTTTCAAATGACACAGATGATCCAGCTGATCAGGATCTACATTGCTTGCCCATGTGATTAACCCATTCCTGTACAGATACACCTTTATTGCCAGGGCGAACAGTTTAGATCCAGATCAGCCGGCACATCCGTGCCGTCTGATCAGGATCTAAACTGTTCGCTTATCGATTGATTAGGTTATTTCTGACCAGAATGCGACCAGTGCAGATCCTGATCAGACGGCACGGATGTGCCAGCTGATCTGGATCTACACTGGTCGCACACGCGTAAAAATGCGTATATATCCAGGAAAGGGTTAAAGTCATATTTTCGGAGTAGAGGTTCAATGAATTATTTTAAAAGTTATTTATTTATGGATCTATGAATCCATATGGCTGTTAATAAAATTGATGTTTATAGTTATAACAATCTTGCTTGTTATTCACCAGGTTATGAAAAAGTGGTTTACTGTCCCACAAAATCCTTTTGGAATAATTCCCCCTGGTGATTACAAAATTAGACGTTTTTTCAGAACCTATTTTCACTGAATGAAAGGACTGGTCACCATTTTTTCTTGTGTATTCCAAGAATACGCTTAACTTTTCGACACAACGGTGTGACCAAACATCACTGAGGTTCTTAAATCAGCTATACAGCCAGGTTAGCTCACGATGATACTTGAACTTCGTGTGTTTTTTTTTTTA
>JAZAYU010001499.1:0-41134 GCA_038501625.1 Corbicula japonica | reverse complement strand
GAAGCTTTTTTACATAATTCAGAGACTTGTTTGTTAAAATTAAGTTTAAAATCCAGTGTAACACCTAAAAGTTTGACATCCTCATCACATGAAATAATATTATCTTCTAGATTAAAAGACAGATTAAGCTTCTTAGTTTTATCTCCGATACTTATGGCTTGGAACTTGTCAGGGTTTGCTTTCATCTTGTTGTCAGAAAACCATTTAATAAGTTGTATGCTGTCATTTTCCAGGTTTTGCTTTAAATCTGTAACGCTTGAGCTTATACATGACAAAGTATTATCATCAGCATAGTTGTACAGTTTGCTACCTTGAACAAAGTAAAACATATCATTTATAAAAATGTTGAATAAAATAGGGCCAAGTATAGAGCCTTGTGGAACCCCTTTTTGAATATCATTCATTGAACTTAAAATTCCGCCCAATTTAGTACACTGTTTCCTATTAGTGAGATAACTTGTGAGTAAGTTCAAGGCAGAATCTGTAACACCATACTGCTTTAGTTTCAGAAGGAGTAAGTCGTGGGGCAAACAGTCAAACGCCTTGGACAGATCCATCAAAATAGCTGCAACATATTTATTATCATCTAGACCTTTTTTCCAGTCTTCAACAAGCTTTAATAAAGTACTTTGGCAACCATATCCTGATCTGAAAGCCGATAAATACACATTAAAACGACTATTAAAAAGGTTGTCAGCTGTTGATTGATAGCTTTTTCAAACAGTTTAGACATGACAGGAAGAATACTGACAGGTCTGTAGTTTCCCTTGTCTAATGTGCTATTCTTCTTATGAATTGGAACGACTTGAGCTATTTTTAAGGTTTCTGGGAATACAGCTGTAGTTAGAGATTTGTTTATAATAGAAGTTACATGTTTTACTATTGAAGGTTTAGCATTTTTTAACAGTTTTGCAGAAATTCCGTCATGTCCAGTTGCCTTACGAATATCCAAGGCGTTTAACTGTTTGCTCACATACTTCTCTCCTACAGGTTCAAAAACAAGTCTGACATCATCAGAAATATTTTCCTTAATTTTCATAATACTAGGGTGATATTCGTCAACAACAGTGGAATCGTTACCTATATCTTTGGCTACATTAGCAAAAAAGTCATTAAAAATCTGACAGACATCGTTCTGGTTATTGATAAGAGCATTATTTTCCAATAGAACTGTGTTTTTGTTTACATTGTTACCTTTACTGGATAAAAATGGTTTCACAGTTGGCCAAAAGTCTTTAGATTTAGAACCACCTATACATCTATCAATAAAGTATTTGTTGATTGATATCCTTTTTAATTTAGTTACTAGGTTTCTTTGTTTTCTGAAGTTTTCCCATGCCTTAGAAGTTTTAAGTTTTTCAAATTTATTGGCGAGCATTTTCTTTTTATAGATAGCCTGTTTAAGAGTCTTATTCATGTAAGGTAATGGAGATGGTATAACTTTCTTCTTCTTTATAGGGGCATGAACATCAGCCACTTTCAAAAATCTTGAGTTAAAATCTTGGTTCAATTACAGAATTACACAGGAAAAAAAAGAAATATGCCAATTATTTAAGCTCTAGGCTTACAAAAAAAAAAAAGCTTCCAGTGGGATTTGAACCCTGGTCCTCTTGCATGACAGAAATCTACCCTAACTTACTACTATAGTTACCTCCCTTGGATACTCTTCTTGATATAGGTATTCATTAGGAAGGCCTTACCTTAATTGAGTGTTTGATACAAGTGTATTTTTCCGATCTCGCCAAATGATTTCGATGTAAGATGTATTTGTTAATGAAACTGTTCATACCTCGAAATCGGAGACCACATTTAAAATAAAATAATTAAATTTTATATGATGATTCTGTATACCGGTATGTCATGAAATTTAAAACGGCATTTTCCAGTAACACTATTTTCTGCAATTTCACTATTAGATGACATTGCGTGGGTTGACGGGACATGTTGATTTAGAGTAATTTTACTGAATGTAATTTAATAATGATAGACTTAAACAAACATTTAACATTCTATACAAGCAGCTACAGCCCAGATTTCGTGTTTGGTACACAACTAGAAATGCTTTAAGAAATAAAGTGAATAACAATACGGTGTCTACCCGATATAGTCATCTCCCCATGCTTTGTTGACTCAACATTTATAAATAGTTAACATTTTCCTCATACAGAGTGATATCAATAAAATAAATATATTGAATATTTTCAAAGTAAACTTCAAAGCTGATATATACATTCAGTTGAAAAAATCTACGTAATTATTATAAATATATCATTTTGTATATTGTGTTCAGAAAAATGGTCATTATTTGGACTATATTTAACTATACAAAGACAAACATGTTTTGGTTTCTGGGTATTTTTGTCGTCCAATTTTAAGCAATTTTTAGATGAGCGCGACATTACATACAGGTATTACATGCTCAACTCCAAGGAATCCCATCTCATAGCCCGACCTCAAGAAGTCCCAACCTCAAACACCCCGACTTCAAGAAGCCCACTTTCGATACCCCAAACCCACGGGCGCATAGCTAGATGTTTCACGAATCAACCTACGATACCAAAGCTCGACTATTAAGCTTGGAAACCTAATAAAGCTTTTACGAAAATTCGCTTTTATATATCGTCAATTTTCTAACCACAAGGCCAGGCCTGGGTACCACTGCCAATAAGATTAATCTCCAATCCCTAACAGATCTATTCTATAAATTGAAGCCAGTGGCTGCCGGATCATCCGGAAGTAACAGATTGGAGACTTGTTTCCGATTGTAATTTCTTTATCTTGTGTCCTGAGAAAATCGGTGTACAGACAACAAGTACTGAAAATAAACTAACTCTAAAACCTTACAGTCGAAATCTCCTTTTTCAGTTGAAGAAACAAGGATTGGCACAACTCGAAGCTCTCCACAGTGTGAACATGGAACGAACTGATAGGGAAATTGCGCGTCTGCAAAAACTCCGCCATGAAGCAAAACTTGTTTTAAGTTCTCTAGAGGTATTGTATTTTACATTTCAATATAAGTCGGTATAACTGTGCACACACTACATTTATTACTATGAAAGCAGGACTTGGGGCGGCAATAAATAAATTAAAATAATTTTAATAACATCTCTTTTGTAAGTGTAATAGCATTTAGTCACATTTGACAACTTGCAAGATATTCCAGCGAGTTTTGATAATGTGCTATTAAAAACTGGTTTTGAACATTTTTCTTTTAAAATACATTTACTAATATGTTTATATCTTTGTGTACGAGTTGATGGGAGGGTTGGAGATAAATCACCAAGCCAACTTTTACTTGATTGTTCATATAAGAACTTGTTGGTTCAAGTGTGAGATTGGTGCATCCTAGAACCTAAGTTTGACCGCCAGTGGCAAACTTTTTTTCCACTGACCGTTTCAATGTTTTATCTCTCGTTAATTGTTAGCGGTGTCACATTTGAAATAAATCATTTAATAAACCCATGCTCTATTTCCTCTGTACCTTTTGACTGCTTTGCGAGGCTGTGTTGTCTGCATGGAGAATATACATATTTCACTTTAATAGGTACCAGACGACTTCGCTGATCTAGATAAGTACAAAGAGATCATCATGACTGCGGCGGAACGCTCACTAATCTTCCAAGAAATTCTCCAAAAATCGTATAACAACACCCAGCACATCGAGTACGACTTTGAAATCAAACCGGAAGTGTCCGCCATTTTTGAATTCGACGAAATTGCGTCTGTTCATGTAAAAACTGGGATTCCTCGACTTCCGCCGTTTTTGTGCGCAAAGAAATGTGACGATGACAACGAAACAAACTCTGAATGTGACTTTACATCCCTGCGCAATTTAGAAGGTATCATTAACGTCGATGGGTCCGGAGAAAAAGCAAATGGAAAGTGTTGTTTTACCGGTTGTGCTTACATTGTATCGGAGTCGGTGCTCTTAGCCGACTGGACAAATGGAGTGTTAAAGCTTATAAACAAATATGGACTAGTAGCTGACACTTTGGACTTTGGCGAAAGTCCCTGGGATGTTGTACAAAACTACACAGGACAAGCAGCGGTAACGGTCCCTAAACTACAGACTATTTTCTTCGTTGAAGCGGAACCACACTTACGTATTGTGGGGAAAATAAATACAGGCCATCAGTGCTTTGGAATATCTAAAATCGGAGAGAACTATGTCATAACATGCGACCCGTGTAGTAGATTTCCGTCTGTCCGAGTTCTAGACGAGTCCGGACGAACTCTTCTGGTTATTCAAAAGGACGGAATCGGAGAAAACTGCTTCAAATGTCCAATGCATGTTTGTGTAGATTTCTTTAATACTATGATATATGTTTCCGATTCAACCGACGACTGTGTATATGGGTTCTCATTGAACGGTGACGTCATATTCTGCTATGAAAACAACGATCTCGAGTATCCAGCTGGTCTGGCATGTGACAGGAACAACTGTGTGTACATATGTGGTAAAACTTCGTCAAATATACACAAAATAACAAACAATGGAGCATTGGTAGAACGATTTCTCCAAAGGCGACACGGAGTAAACAGTCCCTGCGCCATCGCTTTTCACCCTGATGGTGATCATATGATTTTGACCGATGTGGACGGAAAAATGGCGACCGGCTTTTGGAAAATGCACATAGCAGAATGAGAAATTGACACTCAATAAAAGAATTTTGCCAAACTATGAGCAACAATAGTACATACAATTAAAATTGAAAATGGAATTTATTCGAATAAAGTTGTTTGCACTTTTAGCAAGTGATATTTATACGTACGCGATGACGAATCTATACGTATGACGAAAATGAGAGAAAAGGAGATAATGTGACCAACACAATATTAAAGGTCGCAAGCACTTCTCCAATAGGTTATTGGAAATTCTGTTTTATATTCACGTCATAACGCATTCTGTTGGTGGACGAAGCCGGATATAGTGGATATTTAATCGGAAGTTAATTTACACAGACCATAAAAGTTTCCCAAGAAAACAATTTACGTGGGTAAAATAAGTTGACACGTAGTAGTTTACATGGTCCAGGATGATCTTAAAATGTATTTTTACAAGGCAAATCTCGTTGACGCACACATATTTTTCCGGATGTGCAAGATGAATTACAATTAATATAGGGTGATAGAAGAAGCAAAGCAAATAGTGACACAAATTGGTACCATTTTTGCATTGTGAATTATTTTAACTAATAACAGGAAAGTTATTATGAATTGCCGAACAATGTATCTTTAAGGGAGTACTTTTATGTCAAGACGAGTGAGTGTATCATAGACAAAGGAACGCTTCATAAGACTGTCAATATTTTAATGATTGTTTAAAGAAATTTTGTCACAAACGAATTCTTTCCGTACACAAATATTCTTATATGTTTAAACAGAGCGACTCAATGTGACCATGTGACAGTATAATAAGGTCTATAGACTAGCTTAAATTCGGTACATTTTCGGTCCAAAATCCCTGCGACATTTTGTAAGAATTACTTACGACTTCATCCGTGATATCTGTAACAAATTTCAGTGAGATGCTTGGTCTCGGTTTCTGTGTGTATCTTGGAGTATAACTGTGATATAATGCAAATTCCCCTATAACATGTTACACAATATAATCGTGATAGAACCTTGTATCAAACCCATATCACTGAAGTTAGTTCCTGAT
This sequence comes from Corbicula japonica, assembly GCA_038501625.1. Lineage (NCBI taxonomy): Eukaryota > Metazoa > Mollusca > Bivalvia > Venerida > Cyrenidae > Corbicula > Corbicula japonica. Next base: position 35,472 of record JAZAYU010001499.1, on the reverse strand, counting down.
AGCCTAGCGGCGTTTCAGAAGATAATATAATTACAATCAGTCAACCATACAATAGTTAAATAGAAAAATTTCATCTTTAGGAAATAATAACTTGATTTCAAGAAAGTCAACTGCAGTCTGTCTTAGATGAAAATATACCATTTAAATCAAGAAAAATGTCATCGCGTTTAAAAAACCAAACTCCTATGTATCTTGGAGCAAACTGATTTGAAGAAAGTGCCCATACTTCCTACTGCACCTTACACAACCAATAACAAGTTTTGTTATCAATAAAAAAAACACCTATCAGAAAACAGAGCCATAACTGTGATATCATAATCCCGCATATATTAACATATTTAATATAACTGTGATATCAAGAAATATCCCGGTACTACATATCATGTAACAAATTATATCTGTGTGATAAAGAAATTGGCCCGTTAGTTTTTCATTATTAAAAATTAAAATATATGTATTACTGTTGAATAATAATAATTGTTTTACTGTTTGCATTATTTACTTGTTATTTTATTTGTATCATATATTCCAGTTAATGACATAAACAAAATGTTATAAAAATGTGTTGTTGTTCTTTCAAAAATTGGTAAGAAATGTGTTTGTAAGGAACCTATTTATGATATTTTTAGAATGGTTACTTACTGTTTTATGACTGTTAAATCTATTAAATGGTGAATTTTTGATAGTTAAGTGGTTGGAAAACAACGACAACAAATTTAATACACAGATCAGGAACAGACACACTCAGAAACATTCTAACGTTTTGTTTTCGATACTTGTACCAAACGTTTATTTTTTTATATAAGATTGAAATTGAAATCTTCGACATTGTTAGAAGCTGTACGAAGATAACAAGTTTTAACATGTATATCCAGTGAACGATCACCGTTAGCATGGAAAGTGTTTAATATTTATTCAAATAATATTTTAATACAAAAATCGGATCAAGAACATATATAGAGGATACAACATGAGTGATCATTTTTACTGAAAATATTAAACGAGTCGTCTAAATCGATATAAAACGAGGCTTTTGCCGAGTTTTATATCGAATTTAGATGACGAGTTTAATAATTTCAGTATAAAATGAACACGAATGATGTATTCTATTTATCACATACCCTGAAAAAAACAAGCAAAATCCCTGAATTGTCCCTTTCTATCGCCTAGTAGAGCGAAATTAAAGCATGTGTAATTCGGTCTTATCGGGTGATACATAAGCTAGTCCCCAAAGAATTTATCCTACCGTTTTCCTATGTAAAAATAAATCAATAAAATTAACTGCGCTAGAGTCTAGATAAAAGAATCTACCAGTTATAGGCTTCTGAAGTTGTGTTTAAAAAATCACACCGCTGATGTTCTGAAAACGATTTCAGCATCTGGGTCATTTTGTTTTCGATTTAAACGAAATGAAAATGGCTTTGTTGCTGTCAGAAAGTTATATTTTCCGTGGATATTATCAGTAAAATGGATGCTTAAGTTCATTATAGAAGCTGCTTGCTTGCCTGAAGTGGTCTGCTGGAAAAAGTAAGTCATTTTCATAAATTTGCTTTGATCGCTTATAACGCGGATGAATAGTGATTCGGCTACGATATATAACTAGTTATATATCGAAAATATATAACGGGTGTTATTATACTCCCACACCGGAAGGTATGTGATAAATGTATGTATATAAGATATTAGCTGTATTACGCTGAGATTAAGCATTGACCAGAGTTCAAAATGGTAACCTCTATATTTGATAATGAAAAGTATTGTTAGTTGCTGTGATAAAAGTCATTTCGTAGCAGTATAAAAATAATATAGCAACAAGAATTGTACAATTAGTGCCCATGGTGCTAACATATTGTTGCCAGTATAATAATAATTATGTTGGCTTTAATTTTCTTCACATATATTAAATAAAGGAAGATTAATAAAACTTATTTGTGCAATATAATTGAACGACATTTTGCCGTTAAAGAAATTTTAATGTTTTTTATCGATGACAATGCAATGACGGTTCAAACATTTTGAGTGTTGGTATGTTATTGCTATTTTCTTTCAGCAAATGGCGTTCAGTGTCCAACATTTTAGATATAAATTTAGATTTTGTGGTTTAATATATTAAGAACATCCTAAGAGAAATACAAGTGATAACATAATTGTTATAAATTATGAGCCTTATGCAATATTATCTGTCAAACTGTATAGAATACGACTATAAAAGTGCCCCTACTCACATTCCATGGTGTGTGTATTTAAATGTGTTGACCTCATAACCTAGGTTTTGCCATTATTTCAGTTGCTAACAATACAAGCATACGGACAAAATAAAGCGTATAGATGAAAGGCCAATTATTGCTGTGTCATATTTCAAATATTGGAGATAATAACTTAAACCACGAACAATTAGCATCACGACGATGTAAATTCTATTCATAAAGTTTTAAATGTATTGAACAATCTACGCATTTTGTTGAGCAAACAACTGAAACAACATTGACTAAGATTAAAAGACGTATTTATAAAGCATCATAATTTACGGTAGTTAAGAGCTTTCAAATTATTGCTGTTTGTATAACGGGGTCAATAAAATGCTGTTCAGTAGAAATGAGTAGCGGCTTTGTAGAGCTATGCCCAAGGTTAAAAGAGCTATGACCAGTCGCCATTTCAGCCAATCATATGCTTGAGATTTGAGACTGGTTTCCATGCTCAGTTTTTTAACCTTCAACCCTATTGTCTTTCATTGCCATTTATACTTATCATTTTATGTAGTTTAAACTATATTTAAGGCTGCATCGCTGTAAATGACGCAGCTGTGTGAAGTACTGAGGTCATCTATGACATTGAAAGTAACAAAAATGTCATGCTTGAGTGTGAGGTAAAGATGGAAAACTCTGTCACCGTGGGTAAACTTTTTGCGGGAAAGATTCTATAGTCTAGTTTAATGATAAATATGTAATGACGTCTGCTGACAGAGTTTCTTGCATAATCATTGCAATAGGATATATATATATATATATATTATTTTAAAGGTCTTTCACAGAAACTCTGTAGGAAAATGACAGTAAACTTGTGTTCTATAAAAATGATATCACTTTACGTTCGTTCTTACAGCACAATATCGGTTCTGTTTGGTGTACTTTTAAAACTATTCTGCTTTTTAAACGACCAAACATGTAAAAGGTGTTTTCTAAAAGATGTTCTATTTTCATCTAATGTACTGCGCCGTTAAACAGACTAAGCCTTGATTTTTAAATAAAATGGCTAAGAAGTTAATGAATATAACGATTCGCATTATGAACGAGTAGGTGGCAAAAAGTTAAGTCGGACGAACACTTATTCGGCATATTTACTTAGGACACAGTTTGAATATGTTTTATTCAGGATCATACAACTTAACTCCAACATGAGTAGTGTCGGTTTTTTAAAAAGATTGGTCATACGTATATAATGGGATTTCCGATCCTATTTCTTTAGGAAAGCAACAATTGAAAATAGCAAAAAAGGAGGCTGAAAGTAAAACATTACGTTTTTGGAAGAACTAATCGTGGCAGACAAATATTCATCTATGGCGCATGCTCAGTCCATCAAGTAATGTATTTAATACTAAGCACACATTCAAACGAAAGACAAATGAAGACTGTCTTCTTTTTGTAAAGTCCGTGTTCAGTATATCTATCTTAATATAATATACCAACACATGTACTAGGTAAATGTTATACTACTGTACCGTTTGGCTGTCAGTCAAAATATTGTAATATTGTCGTTTTCATATGAAGAATTCATATCATGAATAGCCACATCCAGAAGACACAGCATTTCCACACTGCTAAAAAGTAAAGAGCAAAACATCGCATGGTTATAAAATGGTCAATTTAAAAATAGAAACCACTTACAATTAGCGAAAATTAGAGTTACCACCTTGGAACGATCATTGGCAAAACAATTTGCCACTGAGTGTTTAAACCAGTTCCATGGATGACCAACCTCACACTTGCCCCAACATGTTCTCATGTGAATAAACAAATAAAAGTTGTCTTGGTGAAGTAATTCCAACCTACCATTTACTCGACATTTGCATGCAAAAGCACACAAACATATAAAACATAAAAAGCAAACAGCATTGCAAAGCCAATTCTAGCATAAAGTGTCCTATGCAATGTTTTTTCTTAAACGGTTTAGTTTGATACGATGCTTTCTTGACAGTTATGAAATTACAAACACAAATTCGTTTATAATTAGAACAGATAATATCTGTTAAATAAATGATGAATCATGAAACAGAGGGAGATTTGTTTCCAATGAGCAGTAGTTATATAATCATATCAATGAGATAATAGTCCGGTAGAGCTACGTACACAATTATTGACCAGCAAACTCAATAGCAATAATAACAGACTGGTGACAGACAACACGTGGAAAATACTGATACAATAAATCAAACAACGGAAGAAAAAACGCCTTGAACTGTTACTGGCATATTTTAAAGGTCATGTGGTGTAGGTGGTGGTGGGGAAGTTGGGAGAGGGTGGGGTGGGTAAACGCACGCAGCCTCTTGCTTAGAAATAAGGGAAGAAGTTTGGCATAAACATTATGGAGAGTAATAAAATCGCATTCAAACCTTAAATTTTTACATTGTTAAATGGAAAATACTTTTAAAACTTTTAGATTTGAAGGGTATGTCGAATTGCATCGAGAGTGAGTTTGGCCTATCAATCTTGATTTTAGTCGATTCTTTGGGGATGATTTTTTTCAATTTTTACCATTTAAAGTGTTGATCTTCAATACGTATTTCATCTTTCCCATATTGATCTTCATCTCAGTGTTTGTGGTAGTGCTAAGGAAATCAATATGATGTATTGATCTTAAAATGTTACTGTTTTCATTTTTCCAATGTACAATATTCTGCAGACTTTAGCATCAGTTTAAATTGTTTCACACTGTAAAACATTTGAGTTCAGATTATTATCGTAAATTTAAAGAGACGTTGATGATGATTGATTGATGATGATGATGATGATGATGATGATGATGATTATGATGATAATAATAATAATTGAAGGAAGGCCAAGGAAGAGATATCACCTTTTTGAAACGGAAGCCTGTGTCATTTATTATGGTATAAAGAACATGCACCCACACACCCACACACCCACACACACACACATACTGGTATACCTTACCTGGCGAGGTACCTTTTTCTGTACAAACGCACCGAGATATATGCTATTTTGAAGAGATTTTTAAATTCCAGTTGCATAGCAATGACCAGAACAATGACCTTTATAATAATATCACATTGTTTTAGCTCTAGCTTGGTTTTTAGATAATACGTATTCTAAATACAAATCGAGGTTAATACCTCAGCCTGTATTTCACACAGCACACATAAAGGTATTCGCTAGGGCAGCCGAGGTACTCACACACACCCGAATTCCGTTATCACCGCGAGGTACACCCATGATATAATTACTCTATTAGCTTGGTAAATATTCAAAATATACTGGATTCTCGATTGCAGTGCACCAAGTCGCTCGAATGTTTGTTGATTGATTTTGAACAATACGCTTTCTAAATCTTAACTGTTGTGCATACCTTAGTCTGTATTACACACATATCACATATATAGGTATTCGAAAGGCCAATCAAGGTATTCACGCAACAGACTGCGAGGTAGTCACAGTTCGACAAAAAGATTCTAAGTTGTCAATAAAAGCCTTTGCCGCTTGGCTGTTCCTTGATTTATTTACACAATACGTTTTTAAACACAAATTGAGGTGCATACCTCTGTCTGTATTTCACACAACACACATAAAAACGGTATTGGCATGTTCGACCGTGGTACTTACAAAACTGCGTTTTCTACGATAAGTCAAGCCTTAAACTTTCTCTATTAGCTCTGCAAATACATTAAGAGATTCTCAATTGCAAACACATTCTGTCGCCTGTTTGGCTAATTTTTAAACAATGTTTTAAACACATTCTGAGGTACATACCAACATCTATATTACACACAAAAAACATGGAGCTATTCGCAAGTCCAATCGAGGTACATACTCTGACTTTTTATTATCTCCGATTATGTTTAGGCCATAGTTTAATGGTAACCGTGCATAGTCTATAGGTAAACAGACAGAATCCGTCAGCGTGCAGTCTACCAATTATGCTTATAGCTGAAGATCCCATCTCTACAAGTTTTAACTTTCCAAAAAGCTAGTCGATCATTAGCATAACCTTTTAACAAAAAGTCGACGCCAGTTTAAAATTTGAGCCAATTTGAAATTAAAGCGTGTAATTTTATAAGATGTCATACAAAAAATTTAGGGTTTAGTTCTTTAGAGAAATACAATCGACAACTCAAGTTACGGGATATTTTTATTAAATGTTGTCGAATAGTTCGAATTTATCCCGAACACAAAATGAAGCAATGATTTGCATATCAATCAAAAACGAACTGATTCAAAATTTTTATCTAAAAACTTCCAATCTGCTGAAATTATCGCAGTTTTACAATTTCACTTAAGGAATATTTTGAGAAATGATGCAGTTACACACAAATAGTATGTGTAACCGTTTGAACTTATGGCTAGAAAGCTGACGTGAGTAATAATACATGTATCAGCATCATCTAAAGAATAATTGGTTTAATTGAGTTTTAAAGAGTCATTTTCCTTCGGCCTGTTCTGTGAACCCCAATATGAACTTAATCTTATCTGCCGACAATTTATACACTTTCTTTCAAAAAGCTGCGACCGAATTTTCTGTCTGTGCACGACGACTTTTTAAACGTCTATGACACCGCAATAACATTTTATTACACGCCAATTGCGATTTCCATTCCTTGGGTAACTTCGATCAACCTGTTGCAGGCCCGGACTACCCGGGGACCGGCGCGAACTGGCTAGCCCGACTCAGCCCTGTAAAAATTTATTTCGTCTATTATTGCCAGTTACAAGATCCGAATTCAGAATTCTTCTGCAAAATATTAAGTGTTTTGATGTTCCAAAGATTATATTCGAAACCAAAGTAAAACTTTAGCAACTAATTGATTAGTCAGGAAGCTAAGAGGTAAGCAATATTGTCAAGAAAGTACCCACGAATGCAATCTAAATTGATCTATAACGTGTGAAACTTTTCCAAGGATACCCCTGACCCGAATGTCTGCCCCGATATACACATACAATGTCACGGATCTGGATTCGGTCTTGTGTCGATACTGAAACAATAACTGTTACATTATTTTGACAAATAAAATATACATCTCACGTAATAGCATTTCTATGTCTGCAAGCCATGCAAGCAATTCAAAACCAGCCTTTAAAGTAATTTTCCGACTGAGAAGGAATAGTTGTGAAGCTTTTTCAGAACAACTTGCAATTGCAACAAATTACTTTGGTCATTATATATTTAATTTAAACAAAAATATATCTTCTCGAGCTTCTATCAGAGTTTCAAAGAACATGTTTTAACAAAAACCACGATATTGTCAGCATAACGTTTAAGTGAAAATAATTAATACATCAACATACTAATATATTGTTAAATGTCTCATAACTCTCATTCTGTTTGACCTAATCTGCTGTCCCAACAAGAACTAAACTTTATGAATATTAATAATGAATACTGACTAATTATAAGCATCGCTTGTCTGTGTACAAATACGCATCGACTGTGGAAATCAGTTCTATGCTACATCTGATAACATTCATGTTACACGTCAACTTGTAACATAGCCTATTCATCTAGTTCGGCGATGCTTAAACAACAGCATTACTTATACACGTCCTGAATAAAATAAATTACGTCTCATGAAATATGCTTATTTACATTAATGTCATTTGCCGGTAAACTTCTTCTTTATATATCAAGCAATCAAACATCAGCCCGCTTGTTTAAGAAAAGTTAAAAACTGCAATAAAAACATAAATTATCTATAATCTCTACCCGATTTAACCGGTCACCTAGTTACAAATCTAATCACCACCTTGTAAAATTAGATATATTATGCTGATCACACTTTTAAGTAACATCGTCCCGGGGATATTAATCCAATTAATTTATAAATGGATGGCGATGGTTCATTAAACACAATGATTGGAAATGATATGACAACAAATCATTAGGTTCGTTTTCACTGTATTATATTATATAGTTCATTATTCAAAGTTTAGGCACAGCTCTCACAATGATCCTCGCTTTTAGAAATGCAAGTACTTGTAAAGATTGAACACACAATAAAGATAACGTTGTGTGTATTTCCATTTATGTATCGTCGCTACCGGAAGCCCATATGTGCGAAGCGTAGTGTTAGTTATTTTAGGTTTTGGAGGATAGTGCAAGATACAGAGGATAGTCTCTGGCTATTTTATGTGCCCGTTGTAAAGCGGCATTATACTGGACCTCGGTTTTAAGTCCCATCCCAACGACTAATTGTTATTTTAGTTGAAGAAGTAGGGGATCAAACCAGCGATCCCTGGACTCAACTGCGTTAATGATCCGATCTTAAAGATAACCTGTTACCAATCATCATTTTAAGGGCCTGCCACACTCCTCCCAATTCTATTCATCGATAAAAAGAAAATTATCAAAATCTCAATAACGGCAAAATGTTGTTAAATGAAACTTTGCACAAGTGTATGTTATTAATGTATCTTTATTTTACAGATGGTAAGACATATTAGAAAAGTAAAGAAAAATAGCGAGATCTAAAAATTCCCTCAACTTCTATTTACATAAATTCACAAAAACTAAAGAACACAAAACATCATTTTAAATGCACACATGAGTAATATAATACTGACAACAATTTATTGTGTCCTCATGATTTACTTATGTAAAATTTACGAGTTATTAGTAAAAGTGTGTTTGACCTTCAATTTCCTGGTCGCGTAAACGGATGACAATCACTGATTTCTCTTTAAATAGTTGAACGTTTTTTACAAAGTACACAACATTTTCTTGTCAGTATCATTGCGCTCACGAGGGAATTTAAAATTATGTTCTGCATTGCCTAGTTTTTGTGAATTTATGTAAATAGAATTCAAGGAATTTTTAGGTCTAGCTTTGTTTCTTTACTTTTCTAAGTTGTCTTACTGTATGCAAAATAAAGATACATTAGTAACCTTCATTTATGCAAAGTTTCATTGAATGGCATTTTGCCATTACTGAGATTTGATGATTTTTATTTTATCGATGAATAGGATTGGGAGGACTGTGGTAATCCGTTAATTGACATTAGATAAATACAATAAACAAAATCGAATTCGTATTTCTCAGACAGCTTAATTGTGCAATCAAAGCACAATAACAAAAAGTGCTATTAACACCATGCGGTCATTAATTTGCATATGTTAATCCCCTGTCCCGCGCAGCAAATTGATGCCTGTCATCAGCGAAGCCTTAACTTGAGGCGACACAAAAATGTTTGGAGCGACGAGACTGAAATATAACGGCGGCTAGTCGAAATATTGGGGCGACGGCCGCCGCCCCTGCCGCCCCATTTACTACGCCTATGCCCATTAATAAAAGGTAAAGTGTTTGTTTATTATAGTGTCACCCCTATTGAATTATATACAGTATGTACTAAGTGTTGACTATATAAGCGTTATTCTTACAACATTTACCCAATATGAACCACAGAAATTTATCATTCATGAAAACCAAAAATGCAGAATTAAAAAACGCAGAACATTTTGCATCCAATTTTGTGGGCAAAACGCAGAAATTTATGACCGCAGAAACAACCCGCTATACGGTATTTTTTCATGCTTGAAAGCAACACCTTTGTTCAACTTTATGCATAACTATTGTTTTCAATATGCGTGAATCTACACAATGCAAGATCGCGAAAAAAAAGTTTCGTTCTTTGGCGATCTGGGATCTTGGTTTCGAGTTTTCGTGGTCTTGCTGAAATCAGGGACCGCAAACAACGATGCGAGATTGCGAAAGTATGGTGCAATTGCGCGATATTAAAATTTCGTCCTCTCATCGTAAATTCGCAACCTCGCATCGTGTTTTCGCGTGTTCGTGGTCTCGCTCAAGAGAGGTTGATAGGGCGACTAAGCGATGGCCCCTAACGGAACACCATAGCATAATGTTCAACAAAATTAAGGGTCAACTGTAAAATTTCGTACTCCACAACTGTACGTGTGTTCATATAACGATAGTTTAAATAATATCTTGAACCTTTCAGGTTCATTCCAATTAAAGTTTAAGATGTGATTCAAGTAAAATTACCTTTGTTTTTAATTTTTGGAACAAATTTTTATAAAATGTCACTAGCTTAAGTTGAGTTACATAGATTTTGTGTGACCCTTACTTATTTTTGTTACTTGTAGTTGACATGGTGACCTTGTTTTCCTAATTCCATCCACAACCAAAGGTCTGTGAAAAAGTGATCTAACAAAAATAGAAGATTAACGAAAACAAAACGGAAAGAATAAACGGCAACTGTAACATCGTACGTAATCATCCAGCAGGAACGAAAAGAAAACCGTAAACGTGTTTCATTATGCGCTAACAAATCTGTATTCCTAAATATGGCATATATAGCTATGATTTTTCATCCAAATGAAGTTTTGTAAAATATTACATTTTCAAGGTAAATTCCGAGTTAAATTTATATGTTAAAACAAATATTTGGGAGATGTTTTAGAAAATATTATTGCTAGAGCTATGAATCTCACCACATATGATGTTGAACACGGTAGGTACCCGGATAATGGAGCTAGCGGATAACGAAAGATTGTGAGTATAAATATAACAGATCGGCAGAGGAAAGGAAAGTTCATAATGTTAGTTTTTGTGTGAATTTCGTGTTGTTGCGATCGCATTCATAAATTTTTGCGGTAGATAAAAATCAAGGGATGTCATACCATTACCCCGATATATTAGGAATTTGCCGCCAGATAAAGTGAAAAACAGGAATATGATTACACAACATTCCTGATTTATGCCGGAAACATCAAAATCACCCTAGTCGCTTTCAAATCGTTCTCAGTCTTACGAATACACCATCTGGAATGTCAACAATTCTTTGTCTAATAACTTTACTGATGTGACCATGTTTTGACAGCTAATTTTACAGCACCTAACCCATCCAAGATTCCATACCAACGTTTAGATCAGGGTTTAAAGAGGAAACAAACTTGTATTGTCTAGAGTGTGAAGTGTTTTCAATATTTGACCAAGTGGCCAAATCAACTTTATCTTGGACTCCATGAAGATGATCATTCTCACCCATTTTATAAATAGGGCATATGGAATACAGCCTCCAGAGTACGAACAAGATTTTTTTAAATATATATACCTACCTATGTATTACCAACAGCACACATTAACATATTCACAAGGCAAACCGAGGTACTTTAGATCTTTTATTACCAAGATTACAATGTGTGCATGATTACTGAGGTACATAATAACAACAATTTTATTTTAGAATTAAGTTTTATTAAATACAACAGAACAAATGAGTACTATATATGAGACACCAGTAACAAAAATAACAAAGCATCATAAAATGCAGAATACGTATACAAATACAATTTTTAAACTCTCATTTAACATAAAATATATTTCATGATTAAAGATCATAGAACCCCAGTATGATGATTAAAAACTGAAGATACTACATGTAACTATAGTTTTATCCATATTTACTTAGAAAACTGTCAAAAGTCCAGCCATGAAATTCTTGTTGAGTAATTTAAACATATTTCCAAGTATTTTATACATAATCAATAAACTACAGATTTGTCTATAGGACACAAGATGCCCCCACTCTCAGTTGATTTGTCAAAAAAGCCAATATTGTGAAGGCAGAAACAAGGGAAATTAGCTTGAGAAGTTAAATACTGTGAATGGAAATTATCAAGGCAGAGTTATTTAATATTATTACCTGATACCTTATATAAATGTAATTTAGTATTTCTTTCTGTTATCTGAAATTCTTAAAATGTCCACATTCGCGAACTGTTGACTGGTCAATAGTTTCGACTGTTTCCCTCCCGTGCTGTGACGTCATAGAGGGTTCCACCTTTGAGCGAGCGGTTTGTTGAGCGAACTGTTGACCGGTCAATAGTTTTGACTATACCCTCGCGTGCTCTAAAGTCATTGATCAGGTAATAAAACAGTTATTTCATATGTGATCTGGGAACAGTCAAACAGTTGTCCCTCGGTGTCCACAGATTAACTGTTCTCAAATCCATATGAAATTATTGTATACTGTTGTTGTGCTAAACATCAAGTTAAATCATCTTTTCATTGTTAAGAATAACTACTGTCTAAGGATAAAGAATAATTTATACCTCAAAATTTCCATAGAAAAATTAACAAAGTAAATTTAAACCAAGGGAGATAATCATATCAGAGTTACCCCACACTTACATACTAATACCAGTACACATAATGGTCAACAAATTTAGTTAGTTTCATGACTTCTGCAAATATAGGTTAGTAGTTATGTGCAACACAACATAACATGATGATTGTATTGTACTGAAATACACAGGGGCAATAACTCTGGTTCAAGATTCAATAGTTTATTGTGATGTATGCCTCCGGCTCATCAAAATAGAACATATATAATTTGACCCAGTCTCTGACAAAAAGACCCTTAATGTACATTCTTAACTTTGTTGGGTGCTTAGTCCCCACTTTCCTTGTTTTCATCAAATGTTTGCTAATTTAAAGTACTGTTAAAAATGTTTCTTTTAATGAGAAGTTAGCAAGTTCCATTTTCAACATACAAATAATTTAAGAATTACTAGACAGTGCATTGTGTGCAGGCCTTGGGTGCAAGTCTTGAAAAAGTTGCCCCATAAAGTATGTGGCAACTTTTTCAAGGCCTGCACACAATTTGTAGAAAATCTGAAGACTGCCAAGATTCAGAGAATTGCAAGTACCTCATTATGTGTGTGTCTAACATAATTATATTTGGGCATTGTGTGTTACATGTCACGTACCTCACAATGTATGTACTTTTATAATGTGTGTTGTGCTTACAGATGACATCTGTGCTGTAGAGACCACAAGACTCAACAGTGACCGCGATCATGTTAACAATATCACAGAGGATGAAATGTCTGCTCCTACAGATCTCTTAATGTGGCACAAGGATCATTATGTCAAGGGACTGGCTCAATTATTAAAGCTACCTGGATCACATTTGCACATTTTTTTACAAACAAGTACTGGTATATGAAGCATTGTTGCAACTTACCGAGGTACAAAAGTATGCCTATACACAACTGACAAATTACAAGCAGACAGAGAACATTGGCATACAAGTTAGAACAAACAGTTACGATGTCTGACCATTCATACAATGCTAGTCAGTTTTTGCTTCAGGAAAGGGATTTTATAAAGAAGCAAAATTTTAATGAGAAGGGATGTATCAAGTTCCTGTTCCCATCTGTTCAATACTTTTGCATATCTGGCATGGAAATAAGTAAATTTTCCCATATTAATGGCTGTCCCTCAAATACCTTGCATACCCGGCAATAAAAATTTGTCATGGAAACAAAAAACAATCATGGATTTAAAAAGACAACCTTTAAACCCTCGGTGTGATCCTGACCTTTCTGTGGTCTTGGTTCTTACATCCAACACTAGATGGTATTTACATTTTATTGTTTATGTCTGGATGAAATCTTTACATGAGTTGCAAAGTTATGCTAATGAAACTAGAAATTTTCAAACATTTTGAACTTAAGAATGACATTGAGCTTTGACCAGTAGAAGCAACACTTCATTTCATTGAAGAGCATACTTTTTGTGCTGTTTTGCCTTATTTAAAAGTACCTTGATTTGTTGCAGAATAATGCACCAGAAACAAGATTTTTGGCAAATTGTTACAGTATAAACTTGACCTTTAATATATTACCATATTTCTTGGAATCAACAATCTGTCTTCTTAAGGTGAATAAATGTCAAGTTTGGTTGAAATCCCTCGAGTTGTTGCTAAGATATGCTTATGAAACAACATCTTTGATGTGGACATCCAGACAGAAGGATGACAATATGTTCAATGTATGTTCCTGACCATTCAGAATAAAGGACATAAAAAGTTTACTCCTCAACGCTATTATTTTGTACATACAGAAGACAAATATATTTAAAAATGTTACAAAAATGAATTTTTTTATCCTTGTCACCATACAAGTATTGTCAGCTTTTGTCCACAAACAAATAGTAACATTTAAAAGGACTTTTAAGTCAATAGAATTAACGAAATGTTCAACACAGTAGAAAAGTGTTTTCACTCTAGTTGTCAGCTAATTTCATTGTTTTTCTCTTTTCCAATATATCCAGTTATGGATCGTGTTCTTGATCTTCTGCCAAGTAAGACCTTTCAGAATTGGATACTTGTTGATTGCCTTTTCACAGTCTTACCGCCGAAGCTCTGGCCTCAATGCAACATTGGATTGAAACTGTTTTCTCAAAAGATTGCTTTGTTCTTCAATGATTTTTTGCACATTCTGAAAATGATGTATGTTGAATTAACATTCAAAATTGATTTGAGGTAATTAAAAAAGCATGTGTTGCCGGCTGCTGCATTGACACTAATACATTTTTTCTTAGCCTAAAAAAGACCCTTAATTTGCAATAAATTCTTAGTTGGGTTACAAAACCTTGTAAAAATTAAAAGGCTTCATTGCTAAGACAACTCCTCTGAAATGCTCCTTTGATCCACTAACAACTGTATATAACAACAAAAAAAACTCTTCCAAAGTATGGCAAAGAGATCCATTAGTGTCTGCCATGCTGTACTTGCAAAAACATAAATCTGAGGTTATGGCATAACTAGTCACTTGATACTGACCCTGTCTCTTTCTACTCTGAACTGTTCTGTTTAAGTTGAAAATGCAACTTCCTAAATTTGCTTTTTGGTGGACCATCTGAATTCTTAGGGTGTGAAACAACTCTTGGGCCTGAAATATGAATATGGTTTATGTTATACACAGTTAACAAAATATCATTGCTTACACAAACTGTACTGTCCAAAATTAAAACAAGATATTTAAAGTAGATACAACAATAGTCATGATAGACATGGCAAATTCCCCTGTCAAAGCAATCCACAGATGGAACAATAGTAATCTTATTTGAAAGAGTGACTGAAGTATTTGAGAGGAAGTTCTGAAACAGTAATGCGCTTTTGCGTTGTGAAGAGTATAACTCCAAAACATCTCTAACACTCTGTGGAATATCAAGTCAATCCCTTAATTAGTGTTAGTGTTATGGGACAAACTTAAAAAAAAACAGAGGGAGATATTAACAAAAAATTGCACAGTTCTGCTCCAGAAAGAATTATAAATTGAAATAAACCAAGATTATATAAAATGGTTCCAGCTAGAGTAACATGTATGGTTCTCAAACACTGCACATCATCTCAATGCCCTCCAACATTGTGTTGAATATCAACTAGATCTTGAATAGTTTTTGGGTAACACTGCTGACAAGCATAGGAAATTATAAAATATTGGGAACCGGTAAAGTTATGGTTCTTGGACATAGCACTGCCTCCGAATCTCCTCTAACATTGCATGGAATATCAACTAAATCCCTGGAATAGTTTTAGGGCAGGCCATTGTCTAATGTTTGATAACTTAAGGTCTTTCCCATTCACCATATAATATTGCAAACTATTTATTGCATGTATTGCATGTTATTATATGTATAGTTATGTTAACAAATATGTTTAAAAATATAACTTAAAAGTTTAGAGTTAGGCCTGTATTCCATAGCTGTGATGTGCGATTTTTCCCTCACCAAAGTTATGGTTTGGTATATTCCATACCTCCGTGTCCGTTCCACGTCTCGAACACAAACACGGACGAGGAACGGACATGGAGGTGTGGAATATATCCAACAATATCTTTGGTAAGTGAAAGATTGCTGACACGGACGCAGACACGGATCACGCTTACACTAAAGCTAAATGGCATGGGTGGCATTTCACTTTACGTCACTGCCAATCAACAGACACAGTCAAACCAAATTACCAGTTTTCACTGATTACATCCAGCATCAATCATAACAGATATACTTACTACTGGTGCCTGGCTGTTCTAAGAGATCTGTAGGAGCAGACAGCTTATCCTCTGTGACATTATCATCATGATCGCGGTCACTGTTGAGTCTTGTGGTCTCTACAGCACAGTTGTCATCTGTAAGCACAACACACATTATAGAAGTACATACATTGTGAGGTACGTTACATGTAACACACAATGCCCAAATATAATTATGTTAGACACACACATAATGAGGTACTTGCAATATCCGAATCTTATTATATTGGCAGTCTTCAGAATTTCTACAAATTTTGTGCAGGCCTTGAAAAAGTTGCCCCATACTTAATGATGTTGTTTTTTTCATTTCTGACACTCTGGGATATTTAAATTCAACACATTAGTTTTGAAAATTGAATACAGCTTGCGCTTATGCTAAATGGAATGGGTGGCATTTCACTTTATATCACTGCCAATCAACAGACACAGTCAAACCAAATTACCAAGTTTTAACTGATTACATCCAGCATCAATCATTACAGATAGACTTACTACTGGTGCCTGGCTGTTCTAAGAGATCTGTAGGAGCAGACAGTTTAACCTCTGTGACATTATCAGCATGATCGCGGTCACTGTTGAGTCTTGTGGTCTCTACAGCACAGTTGTCATCTGTAAGCACAACACACATTATAAAAGTACATACATTGTGAGGTACGTTACATGTAACACACAATGCCCAAAAATAATAATGTTAGACACACACATAATGAGGTACTTGCAATATCCGAATCTTGAAATACTGGCAGTCTTCCGATTTTCAACAAATTGTGTGCAGGCCTTGAAAAAGTTCCCCCATATTTAATGAATTTTTTCATTTCTGACTCTCTGGGATATTTCAATTCAACACCTTATTTTTGAAAATTGAATACTGCTTGCGCTGATGCTAAATCGTTTGGCTGGCATTTCACTTTATATCACTGCCAATCAACAGACACAGTCAAGCCAAATTACCAAGTTTTAACTGATTACATCCAGCATCAATCATAACAGATATACTTACTACTGGTGCCTGGCTGTTCTAAGAGATCTGTAGGAGCAGACAGCTTATCCTCTGTGACATTATCATCATGATCGCGGTCACTGTTGAGTCTTGTGGTCTCTACAGCACAGTTGTCATCTGTAAGCACAACACACATTATAAAAGTACATACATTGTGAGGTACGTGACATGTAACACACAATACCCAAATATAATTATGTTAGACACACACATAATGAGGTACTTGCAATTATCGGAATCTTGAAATATTGGAAGTCTTCACATTTTCTACAAGTTTTGTTCAGGCCTTGAAAAAGTTGCCCGATACTGTTGTTTTTTTTTTCATTTCTGACCCTCTGAGATATTTCAATTCAACACATTAGTTTTGAAAATGAAATACAGCTTACACTAATGCTAAATGGAGTGGGTGGCATTTCACTCTACGTCACTGCCAATCAACAGACACAGTCAAACCAAATTACTGTGGTATCATTATATTTAGCGATGGCTTAATTTTCGCGTATTTCGCGCTCGGGCCAGTGCGCGAATTTAAAACCTAAGCTAAAATTCAACCATCTAGTTCCACATCTATACGTATCCGAAACATGCTAATGTCCGAATAGACCTACACTTCGTATTTAGTTGCTCTTATCGCTATGTGATATAAATTTGAGGTATTGAATATTTAAAATGTTTAAGGAAATAAAATAAGTTATTATTGTAAAATTGCTTTTGAAATATTTTAAATGTTACTTCAAAATTGTAACGACAATTTAGTCCGGGCATTTAGGTCAGGTCACGTTTTATAAAACAGTATCGTTGTCATCTCATTCTGTTTCTTTTGACACGTATTTTTGTTATCTACTGGTAACATGCTTGTTTCCATTTGACAATTCTGACAATTTTGAGATTTTCTTGTTTCTTGTGACAATTTGTGAAGTATTAAGACCATTTGGAATATTTCTTTTCGTAAGGCAGTCGAGTGTTTTGATAGAGTGTAGTCGGAAGCAATAGCGTTTGAATGTTTTTGAAAAGTTAATTTTAATTTACAACCCTTTGTTTTGAGTAATTGTTTTACAATCAATTGACACTTCGGAAAATAACACGGGTACGCAGTTTAACATGCCAATTATGTTATGAATGGTCCAGAAATATGGATCAAACGGGTCCCCTGTCAATTAGCTTCCCCGAATAAACAGCGGTCCGATAATTGACTAACAAAGGAAGTGGTAATTGACCCCCTGCCATCTGACACATGATTAGCTCGCATGTTCGAATAAACAATAGGTGTTGATAACGGATCAGTCAAATATCGGTTGTAATATAATAATTTATCTTCTTTTTTTGAAAAATTGGATTTGCGCGAATTTACGTCCGCGCGAAACAGTCATTTTCGGCGATTGCGCGAAATTTAGTGCCAGTGAAATTAAATGATACCACAGTACCAGTTTTCACTGCTTACATACAGCATCAATCATAACAGATAGACTTACTACTGGTGCCTGGCTGTTCTAAGAGATCTGTAGGAGCAGACAGCTTATCCTCTGTGACATTATCAGCATGATCGCGGTCACTGTCGAGTCTTGTGGTCTCTACAGCACAGTTGTCATCTGTAAGCACAACAAACATTATAAAAGTACATACATTGTGAGGTATGTTACATGTAACACACATGGCCCAAAAATAATAATGTTAGACACAAACATAAATTAATGAGGTACTTACAATTATCCGAATCTTGAAATATTGGCAGTCTTCAGATTTTCTACAAATTGTGTGCAGGCCTTGAAAAAGTTACCCCATACTTAATGTGTTTTTTTTCTTTTCTGAAACTCTGGGATATTTTAATTCAACACATTAGTTTTGAAAATTGAATACAGCTTGCGCTTATGCTAAATCGTTTGGCTGGCATTTCACTTTATGTCACTGCCAATCAACAGACACAGTCAAACCAAATTACCAAGTTTTAACTGATTACATCCAGCATCAATCATAACAGATAGACTTACTACTGGTGCCTGGCTGTTCTAAGAGATCTGTAGGAGCAGACAGCTTATCCTCTGTGACATTATCATCATGATCGCGGTCACTGTTGAGTCTTGTGGTCTCTACAGCACAGTTGTCATCTGTAAGCACAACACACATTATAGAAGTACATACATTGTGAGGTACGTTACACGTAACACACATGGCCCAAAAATAATAATGTTAGACACACACATAATGAGGTACTTGCAATTATCCAAACCTTGAAATATTGGCAGTCTTCAGATTTTCAACAAATTGTGTGCAGGCCTTAAAAAAGTTCCCCCGATACTGTTTTTTTTATTTCTGACCCTCTGAGATATTTCAATTCAACACATTAGTTTTGAAAATGAAATACAGCTTACACTAATGCTAAATGGAGTGGGTGGCATTTTACTTTACGTCACTGCCAATCAACAGACACAGTCAAACCAAATTACCAAGTTTTCACTGATTACATCCAGCATCAATCATAACAGATAGACTTACTACTGGTGCCTGGCTGTTTTAAGAGATCTGTAGAAGCAGACAGCTTATCCTCTGTGACATTATCATCATGATCGCGGTCACTGTTGAGTCTTGTGGTCTCTACAGCACAGTTGTCATCTGTAAGCACAACACACATTATAAAAGTACATACATTGTGAGGTACGTTACACGTAACACACATGGCCCAAAAATAATAATGTTAGACACACACATAATGAGGTACTTGCAATATCCGAATCTTGAAATACTGGCAGTCTTCCGATTTTCAACAAATTGTGTGCAGGCCTTGAAAAAGTTCCCCCATATTTAATGAATTTTTTTCATTTCTGACTCTCTGGGATATTTCAATTCAACACCTTATTTTTGAAAATTGAATACAGCTTGCGCTGATGCTAAATCGTTTGGCTGGCATTTCACTTTATATCACTGCCAATCAACAGACACAGTCAAGCCAAATTACCAAGTTTTAACTGATTACATCCAGCATCAATCATTACAGATAGACTTACTACTGGTGCCTGGCTGTTCTAAGAGATCTGTAGGAGCAGACAGCTTATCCTCTGTGACATTATCAGCATGATCGCGGTCACTGTTGAGTCTTGTGGTCTCTACAGCACAGTTGTCATCTGTAAGCACAACACACATTATAAAAGTACATACATTGTGAGGTACGTGACATGTAACACACATGGCCAAAAAATAATTATGTTAGACACACACATAATGAGGTACTTGCAACTATCGGAATCTTGAAATATTGGCAGTCTTCAGATTTTATACACGTTGTGTTCAGGCCTTGAAAAAGTTGCCCGATACTGTTTTTTTTTCATTTCTGACCCTCTGAGATATTTCAATTCAACACATTAGTTTTGAAAATGAAATACAGCTTACACTAATGCTAAATGGAATGGGTGGCATTTCACTCTACGTCACTGCCAATCAACAGACACAGTCAATCCAAATTACCAGTTTTCACTGATTACATACAGCATCAATCATAACAGATAGACTTACTACTGGTGCCTGGCTGTTCTAAGAGATCTGTAGGAGCAGACAGCTTATCCTCTGTGACATTATCAGCATGATGGCCCAAAAATAATAATGTTAGACACAAACATAAATTAATGAGGTACTTACAATTATCCGAATCTTGAAATATTGGCAGTCTTCAGATTTTCTACAAATTGTGTGCAGGCCTTGAAAAAGTTACCCCATACTTAATGTGTTGTTTTTCTTTTCTGAAACTCTGGGATATTTTAATTCAACACATTAGTTTTGAAAATTGAATACAGCTTGCGCTTATGCTAAATCGCATGGGTGGCATTTCACTTTACGTCACTGCCAATCAACAGACACAGTCAAACCAAATTACCAAGTTTTAACTGATTACATCCAGCATCAATCATAACAGATATACTTACTACTGGTGCCTGGCTGTTCTAAGAGATCTGTAGGAGCAGACAGCTTATCCTCTGTGACATTATCAGCATGATCGCGGTCACTGTTGAGTCTTGTGGTCTCTACAGCACAGTTGTCATCTGTAAGCACAACACACATTATAAAAGTACATACATTGTGAGGTACGTTACATGTAACACACAATGCCCAAAAATAATAATGTTAGACACACACATAATGAGGTACTTGCAACTATCGGAATCTTGAAATATTGGCAGTCTTCAGATTTTATACACGTTGTGTTCAGGCCTTGAAAAAGTTGCCCCATACTTTTTTTATTTCTGACCCTCTGGTCACTGCCAATTGCCGACTTAGTCAAACCAAATTACCAGTTTCACTGATTACATCCAGCATCAATCATACAGATTTTAAGGTCACATGACCCAGTTTCGAACTTGACCTACGTCACCTAGTGACATTGATATAAAATTGACCAAGTTTGAAGAAGATCTGAAAAAAATGAAAACCACTAGAGTGTGGACATGCTTTTTTCTACAATTTGACCTTGGGACCTAGTTTTTAAGGTCACATGACCCACTTTCGAATTTGACCAAGATATCAATGAAATAAATGTTTTGACCAAGCTCGAAGAAGATCAGACCAAAATTAAGACCGCTAGACATGCTTTTTCTATGATTTGACCTAGCGACCTAGATTTCTAGGTCACATGACCCAGTTTCTAACTTGACCTTGATAATGATATCATTGAGATAAACATTTTAACCAAGGATTAAAGATCCCACCAAAATTAAGACCACTAGATTGTGGACAAGCTTTTTCTATAATTTGACCATGAGACCTAGTTTTGAAGGTCACATTACCCACTTTAAAACTTGATCTTGATATCACTGAGATAAACATTTGTGAACAGAATACGGACGGACGATGGACGAAAGGCGATCACATAAGCTCAGCCTGTCACTATGTGACAAGTGAGCTAAAAAGTAAAGGGAAGCAATGTTGGGGAAAGTGGGCATGGGGACAAGCCATTTTTGCTGTTATCTCTGGTTATGGGACATTTAAAAATTTTAAAATATTTTTCCACGCCCAAGACATGATCATCAGAACTATATTTTAGTGACAGCAAGCCTTGAAGAAATTAATAAATCAACTCACCAATATAGGAATCAATAAACTTCTGATAACACAGATCTTCATAATTTTGGTTTAAAGAAATCTTCCACAGGAACCTTACGCTTTCTTCTTTTACGATCCATGATACATGTAGCTGAAAAAATCATGGAAAAAAAATGTCAGAGTATCAAATTACCCTAGTGGTAGCAGTTTTCAAGAGCTTACAGTAAACCGAAATAGAGGTATGTTAATGTTGTGTAACATGCTTATTCAATTATATTAAAACATGAAATCTGATGAAACACTTCTTTAAAAATCTTAACAGTAATACACCTGTTAACTGGCAGATCCCGGAGCAGACACTAAGTTTTTGAAAATTTGACAGCGGTGTTAGTAATTGTCATTTTCTCTAGTTTGATTTATGCTAGGAAAGAAATAACAGCTAATACTAACAGCCAAATGTATTCTGCTCCTGGATCTACTGGTTGACAGGTGTGAGTAAAATGTTATATAGCTGTACAAAATACTGATTAAAAATCTGTGGGGTGTTTGATTACACTTTGCATAGTAATATTTAATAGACACTTTTTAAATTTTGTATATAGTGAAAGATAATATTTTCCATTAGCTCTACATGAATTTAAATCATTCAAATTGTTTGGCAAATTATAAGTTGTTTTGTCAAGGAAATTGTGACGCACAGTTATCAAATGCAAATCAATGACTTTTTTATTACTTGAGCTTATTGATGACAAATAACTTTATTCCAAAGTACTTATAAATAATTATATTTAGTTGTACAAACTTCTCTAACTAGTAACTTTTCAACACAGTTTTAGCTTTACATAATTTTATACTTAGATCTAGCCCCTGGGCATTATTGTTTAAAAATGGCATTTTAAAGGAATTCCTATAGAAATGCGACCAAAAATCTAGAGATTCAAGGTTGAGGTACAGTCCTAGAAAGCACACTATACTGACAGAAAAAAAACATTATCAACTGTAAAACCTGTATTTCTTTAAATTCACTTTTTTGTTATTTATCTCTAATTCTCTTTCCATATTACTGACCATATTTACAGTCAGTTTGATTAAATTTTATACATTCATTACAATTGTATAGATTTCACAATATATTAATGCATCCGAATTAATCGTTATCCAAAAGCATGTAAAGTTTAGTTTGTGTACACTTTCTTGCATATATGCTGCAGATAGCCTTATTGTCAACCCGTCAGTCACTTCTTTTTCCCTAAGATATCTGTAACAGAACACCAGTTTGGCAGCTTTCTGCAGTCATGCCAATACACAACCATTTCCTTACTTAGAAGAATCCTATGTTATTTATGACACTTTACTGTTGCCTTTGTTGCCCCTGGCTATTACAACCCCATGTATGAAACATGTTGTTTTAATAGTTTAGACTTTATGGCCATGCTTGTTAAGTGTCAATGGCCAGGTGCTAAATTTCATATCAGGTGCACAGGTGGATCAGCATTAACTTACCTGCTGTATTTTTATGTTCTAAGTAAAAAAAGACAGTTCTTTAAGATTTATTTTTACTTTAAGTGCTTAAAGTCATCACCTGATATGAAATTTAGTTAAAATATCTGAGTAATTTAATTATTATTATGATTATACATTAATAACAGTCAACTAAGTTAAGATTTCTGCAGAATATTAAGCCCAAAAAACTCATCTGAGTAGTATTTGCCAGTATTTTCCAGTATTTGCCACTTTGGGGAGTATTTTCCAGGATGGTAAATACCACCGGTAAATAGCAGGGGTGGTATTTACCACCCAACCCTGCTTCTTTAAAGAGAGAACTTGTCGGCAAACAAGATTTCATTATTTAATAATAATTAACGCTTTTCATCTGTTCCGTAAAACATTCGCTAATTTAATGAATTCGGATGTAAAATATTCTGATCTGTTAATGCAATGAATTTCAGTTTTAAAAAAAAACAACATTTAATTAAAATACTCATGACACTGTGACAACCAGGCCAATAATATATAAGTTCATCCATATAGGACAACAAATGCAAAAACATTATCAAAACGTAATAAAATCTGCCCCCAACAAGACTGAAGCACAAAAAAGTTCCGAATTAACAATTATGAGATGAATATTAATTTAAATTAGTTTACGTAATAAAAAAAATAACGAAAGATGACTTTGGCACTCAGAGTGAAGATGACGACGATGTTACACAAACACCTAAACTTAACGATGATGTTTTTTTAACATGCCATAAATATAATCAAGTTAATATATTTTTCTGTTCTGTTTTGATAAACCAATTGATCAAATGCAATGTTCATAAACGAGTACTAGCACTCACAATCATGTCAGCATTAGAAACATATATTTATGTATGATATTCGTGCATTGGCGCCAATTCTGATTTGTCGAACTTCGGAAAGCTGGAATTAAAATGTATGGTCCCGACGACTTGGACACAACAAGGGTGGACTGTATTTGGACCATTAGACCAATCACAAACTAAAACTTCTGTACAGTCCTTTTTATATTGTAGTAGATTTCGTTTTTTTTTGGTTTATAACGATTTACTACACTGGTTTCTTCAGAACATATTAAATATCTGCTTAGTAACTGCTATTGTTGGACTTGTAAACTATACTACTCAAAATTTGATAGGGATCTTTTTCTATTTTATCCCAAATTATTGCCCCTACAAAATGTCAACCGCTCTTCCGCTTCAACAGTTTGTCGGCTTATTCCTTTTTAAGCACAGAGCTGGGGTCAAATGAACACATTTTCAGAATCACAGCAACTTCTTTATTGTTTCAACCTTATGTAAGGAATACACACAATCTTTTAAGTGATCCTTATCAAATTTTGGGTAGTCTATAATCCTGGTCATAATTATTACCACGAGTATGCATGCAGTGAGTATTCTTAGGCAAAAAGACTGTTAGATTCTCATCCAGATTTTGGAAAAAAAATGGGGTGGGTTGACAAATTTTATTTTTATTTACGAGATACCTGAGAGTAGAAGTACAAAGCTTTGAAATGATGAGCATTTTGTGTTATTCTTGCTGTCCATATTTTTTTATTTTATAATCAAGGCATCCATATCCGGGATGGTATAAAACCCGTTCTATCCTAATCAGAATATGTTCCATATTTTTACCAAACACATTTTGGGGGGCAGGTGGTTTTGGAGAGGGGCGAGCGGGGATGAGAGTCTATTTTTCTTTCCTTTTGTTTTGTCTTACCGACTATTGGCTTGACAGTTAAGCACTCTTAGTATCTGTCTTTTGTTTTGATGCCTACTGTACATAAAGTTTTTTTGGACAAGAGTCATGTATTTATGCTTTAAAGATTGTGGGATAATTGTCAATAAACTTGTGATACATCAATGAATAAATTTATTATTCGGATTATTCAGTTACTTAATGTCCAGAGTGAAATGCAATTTGAAAATAATTGCCTGGAAAATAGATTTAGCTATGTAAAAAACATCAAAAACCAACAGGCTAATGGTAAAGATAAAACTAACACTACAAGAATATATTTTACCAAAAGCAATCAATAATGTAAATCGTTATATTTTTCGAACTTTTTATTTCGACATTACAGGTTTGTTGTTGTTGTCGTCGTAATAAACTATCATAATATCGCGGAATATTGATCGTTTCAAATAATTTCCTGCAATTTTTCTATCCATAAACTTTAAAAATAAAAATAAAAAAATTGCTGTCTATATTCCATAGGTCCGTGACATCGAAATATTCGATAAAAAGCCGGATATCTCCTTACCTTTATTGTTCAGTCACGACAACTCGAGTGACGTCTTAGCTCCGCCATTTTACTGCGCGCGCACATGCGCGAAAATCGTTTATGATCGTATGATTACGAGGAGTTCCGAATGTATGTCATTCGGATTGAAATGTGATTTGAGGATATGGAAGGTAGATGTGTGAGGTCACACAATGCCACACACACACGTGCTGGAACGTTATATGGAGGTACTCATTTAAATTTAGCAAAATGGTGTGTCGTGAAATTTGTGAGCATTTGGCGAGGTATACATACCGAGGATATGGGAAAAGTACCTCGCTATTTTTGGGTACCTCGGGGCGTGGGTGTGTACTCATACGAAATACCTCGACCAGTAAGGTATACAAACACACACACACACACACACACACACACACACACACACACACACACACACACACAGATTTTCCCACTTATTTTGTTTTAGATTTTGTTGCACATACCTTCCAATTTATTACTTTAATAGATTTTTATCTATGAGAGCCATACCTCATATTACAGATGCAAAAGTATGTATGGGGAGAAAAAAATGTCTCCCATATTTCTTGGTAATGTGAGTGTATGTGTGGGGAAGGAGCATAAATATGCAAATGCAGTCTATTAAAATATACATGATGTTTTGTTCGTTTTATATAGTGTTTAATTTTGCTATTTAAGATGAAAGGATAACAATGCAGCTGGTAAAAAGTACCCACTATTTGACCAATGACCAAATATTGTGACCGTAATTTTAGCCAGGCCCTTAAATGGTCTGCTTTAATATTCAATTTACTTGTTTGGAGGCCAGAAAGCTTGGATCAGTGTGTGGCTGTCAATTCTTCAAATATCTATAAAACTAAAGTTGAAAATAATAAACTCAAGACAATTTGATTTATCTTTTATTACATAACAACAACAATAAAAAAAGTTGAAATAAGTACTCCCCTAACCTTAAATCTTTTTACCATTTACTTGGTAAGAAAAATTACCACACTGAAGGCAAAATCATTTTGATGTAACTGACATTTAGTCATTATTTTTTTTAAAAAAAAGCAAAGAATATGACCATGAATATTAAAGGTTGAGTCTCAAGTCTGTTGTGAGGGCAAATGCCATGATTGTGATATACATGAGTTTCTTGACAAGTTACTTTAAGTTGAAAACTTGCCCTTAACTATGACATACAACCTTATTATACACGTCCCAGATGCCTGAATAAATGAAAGGATAACATCAGCATACACCTATCTTTGAAAAAATCTAATGATCAATTACTATGTACAGCAAGTGAAATTATAAGCTCTATGATTTAAAGAAAAAATATTTACCTTTAATCATGTAAAAGTAACTACAGGTATAACCAAAACCTTGTGAATAAAAAATAAACAATAAAACCTTTAATTATGCTGCAGCATAACATTGACACAAAAAACTACTGGTGAGAACTTCACCATTGTTAGTTACAAACCGTTTCATAAAGATTCTACTGTACATATGATAAACAAGAGCTAAGGTGAATCATACCCCAATAAACAAGAGCTACCACTTAGGCGATTCATATCCCTTCATAGGACCTTTGACACAAAAGTTCAAGCATTGCTGCACGTGAAAAATATATCTTGTATATCTGCACACCACACTCATCGTGTGTGGTATAAAGTTTCATTAAGATCAATTAATGCATGAGGTAGAAGTTTGCATTACGAGTTTTAAATCAATTTTATTTTATATTTAAAGGGGAGATAACTCCACACAGCAGGTGTTGATGTACATGAAAAATATGTCTTGCACACTACGCCGATCATTTGTGGTGAGTTTCAGGAATATCCATTCATCAGAAACAAGTAAATTGGACTGAAATTCTAGGAGAAGCCCAGAATGTCCAAAAAGTTATTTTAAGTCTGATCAGGAGCAATTACTCCATGATGCTTGGTAAAATTAACAAAATTAGTAACTAACCTATTTTATTGAAAAAAAAAATAACTTCAGAGTTGACATCTCTTGACAAAATTAGTAAAAAACATCAATGAAACTAAAAAATTAACTTCAGAGTTGACATCTCTTGACAAAACTAGTATCAAAACATCAATGAAACTAAAAAATTAACTTCAGAGTTGACATCTCTTGACAAAACTAGTATCAAAACATCAATGAAACTAAAAAATTAACTTCAGAGTTGACATCTCTTGACAAAACTAGTATCAAAACATCAATGAAACTAAAAAAGTAACTTCGGAGTTGACATCTCTTGCCAAAAACATTGAAAAATGCATAGAACCCGATCCTTCCACAATGGTGATAAACACACAAAAAGATATTGGCCAGTGTCTTTAAAAACTATATCAGTCTGAGAATGAAAGCATGCTCAAGCCCCAGAACTGTCATAACTGATTTTGACATAGTTAAATTTTGATGATTCAGGAGCTTTAGTATATCAACATTCTAAACTCATGCCAAATTTCGCATGTCTCACTCAAAGTACTGTTGAGAAAATACCTGAGAATGAAACCATTTTCAGACTAAAAACTATTTATAGGCTCAGACCCTGATCTTGCAACCAGTATAGACACGGTGACAGACAAAGGTTTTTGTCATCTTGCAAACAGTGCAGACCCATATGAAAGTGCTCTTGTATGGATCCCTCCTATCGGGGACTTCACTGCTTGCTATACAGAAAATATTTTTGAAATTTAAAAAAAGTGTATGCAACATATGTAACAAATGAAATATTCAGTTTGTCATTTTATAAATGAATGGGTTAAGACCTTTTAAATTTACCTGTGCTTGCTGCATAAAGCACAATATACAATTTGAGGAGACAGCATGCTATATAGCATTAAAGTACATTTTCTTAATGTTTTGGGGATAGTGGGCTAGAAAAAATAACAAAATTAAACATTATCCAATACAAACACAACTCTAAAGTTTCCACACCTCCTCATATAAGTAAAAAAAGGTTTTATGTCACTATGAAGAATTGTTACATGATGTCAGCGCTGAACAATCAATGAGAAGAAAAGGTTAATAAGGAGAAAACCTTATAAATTTTCAAAGTTGTAAGATCTCTCTGTCAATAATGTTTACCAACACAAGCCATTTCAAACCTGAGCTGTGAATAGTGTAAAAGATAAAAGTCAGAGAAGAAAAGAACTAAGGGATTTTTTTTAAATATTTGTAGAGTTTTGTCACTTGGCCACTGCACTTCCTCTAATTAAACTTGTTAATAAACTCATTGTCATGCCTTTTTGTTTCTCTATAAAAGCCCCTTTTGAAGCTATTGTGATAAAAAAAAGCATTTTCTCCATGAGCAAATGTTCTTTTCATCATAATGGCTTCAAAAATTAAATTAAGGAATCTTAAAATTACAATTTCAACAATAGATACTTCGTTTCAGCAATTAAATTTGCTGAGGTTTTGTCTAAAAATACCCTCCTGAATTTGTTAAATAAAAAATTATGAGGAAATTTCAAAGACCTTTTTATATTATGGATTTAACCTGGACAAAACACAAAAACGAAAGGTAAATTACAAAGATTCTTGACATTTTGCATTATGAATCTAAGTATGGGAGAAGATAAGTTTTGGTGTCAACAGTTTTCTGGATTGATCAATGTAAATGCTTGAATTCTTGTATGCTTACTATCTAAGTATATATATTTTTTTGGTTATTTTCATAAATTTATACCAAACAATGTTGAAAAGATGTCATACATGTACTCACAGGGAAAGTTTGTTTAATCTCAAAGTGAATCTGCACAAATTTTGATTACCCTTTATTATACCATTTTGTATAAAAAGATGAGTTTATAATATAAACCATTAACCCTAAGAAGCTGGTTTTGTGTCAAGATGAGTGATATTGAGATATAATCTTAATATGCTGCCTGGGGTAATAGGCTAAAACATGGGATTTTTCCAATAAATATTAAATTTTGGCAAACAGTGCAGATCCTGATCAGAGGGCTCCTTCAATAAACTCGGTTCTAGCATTTAAGGGGGTTAATTTAAATCTATAGTGTTCAAAGTTCTTCCTCCCAGGAGGAAGCTGGAAACAAAGTAAAGGCCCTTGAACACTAAGGATTAAACAATTTCTTTTTAAGACAATTTTTTACAGTTGTTCATCTTCAACTGATTTATACCAGACCTTGTATTCATTGTACAATTGTTCTGATACTTTTACAACTTTGTTTGAAATAACCTCTAGGTTTATTGGATTAGTTTTGGTTACCTTTAGAAAATATAAAAGAGGAATGTTTATGTACAGCAGGTTAGTTTTATCAAATGATTCAGTGAACTTGATGAACTCGTCAAAGTCATTTTCTGGAATAAGAGCAAAGTCAGACCCAGTTATTTCAGTGATAATTCCTATTTCTTCTTTCATGTCAATGTATCGCTGAACTGCCACATTTCTCGCAAAGACTGTCACAAACCCTTCTCTTTTCTCAACCGCATGAGAATCTCTAAATTTTCCTGATTCAATGTACTGAATCACATCCCTCATGGCTATCATTTCTAGGCTGAAAGTTGCTTTCTGTGGCGTTAGCACTGGTGGTTGTGGTGACATTACAAGTGGTTGCTGCACAGGTTTCGGCGGAGATTCCAAAGTCGAAGGTAAAACAGGTGAACACTGCTTAGGTGGGGGCGGTGGAGACTGACAAGCCTTGGTTCTGAAAAAATATGAGTTATTATTGGGTTTCTTGTATTTTCCGGTTTAACAGTATTTCAGTCAGTATCTCAAAGGCACCCAAGTAGAACCACAGACCTTGCCCATGCCAGCTAGAAGGCTTTCCTCAATAAAAGTATGAATCCACACTTGAAGCCTGTGGGATTTGAACCCACAAACACCTTAACCACTGGACCACGCAGTCCCCACAGACCCTAGACAGACATCCCTGTCTTAGCTGTCTGGGTCAGGGCTTTTTATTTAAAAAAAAAAATAAATTCAAGACATGTATGAAATAACAAGATATTTTCAGTTATTATTATTTGAAACAGGAAACCAGATCAAGTTGTCAATAATTTGCCAATAAATGTTTATACTTACAGCTTCTCAAATCCTAGGTATAGCCTGGTGGCACCCATATACTTATGCGAGTATTCCTCCAGAGAAAAGGTATCATCAAGTACCTCATTAGATTGTCCTAGAAGGACTGCCGTCTCTGGATATTGGTCTGGTAGTGGTTTGAACTCCCTCAATAGAAGTTCAATTACTTCTTGGTATTTATAATGGCGGGGAATGCTTATTTTACGGGTGCCACCTCCACCTGGATGTTTCACTTGAACATATTG
This sequence comes from Corbicula japonica, assembly GCA_038501625.1. Taxonomy (NCBI): domain Eukaryota; kingdom Metazoa; phylum Mollusca; class Bivalvia; order Venerida; family Cyrenidae; genus Corbicula; species Corbicula japonica. Next base: position 4,307 of record JAZAYU010001499.1, on the reverse strand, counting down.
TCCACATCGTTTTTCTTTTATCCCAACTTGGCAAATAAGAAGGGCTTTGACTTTTGTCTGTAGAAACAAAAATTAGTACATGTACCATACCATACCATACTTAATACATACATACATACATAAATGAAAAATGGAAGGCTAAAAAAGAAACCTTTTCAATTTAAATTGATGCTCTATTAAAGCAAATGTTATCCCTGTCTGATGTGTCAGTATGAAAAATTGTGTACCATTATAGCCACACATCATTCATAATAAATATGGTTAAAACTTAATCCATTTAAATGTTTGTTGATAAAGGCAATATACTTTTTAATTTGTCACACCATTTTAAAAGATTTTGTTCTGAAAAATCTAGCTTAAATCAATAGCTATAAAGATATGCAAATCTGTGTTTTTATATGATTCTTTTATACAGCATCTTTGAGCTGCCAATCTTTAAAGTTTCATGCACCTAACAAAATTAAGTATTTGAGTTATGCTCTTGTAACATATTAACCTGTCTTGTGCTAGGCACCTCAGATTTCATCTGCAGCAGTCTCCTTTTTACATCTGACACGAAATCCTGAAAATGATAAAAAATATATATATGCATGATATTATATTTAAATTCCTCGGGTCTTTTAAGGGATCACATAACATACAACTTGTGTGCATTCAATAAATCATAATGATCTTGGTTTCTCAATTAGACTGTTTTTCAGCTTGCTGGTATGTTCAAATGTTGTATCAAAAAGAACCATTTTAAATTGAATATTTCAGAAATGTATTCTCCATTCAATATCTTTGTATTTAGCATTAAAATATTTGACAAACTGCATTTTCAAAGCCTGTAATTACAAATAAGAATAGGTTGTAGTTTTTTACTTAAAATTAATTACTTAAAATTTATATAGAAGCCTTTAGAATTTTAATGAATTTGTAAACAAAATTTCAGCATCTATTTTATAATAAATGGAATCAAGTATTTCTTTTTGTCTAAATTATTCTGACAGTGGGAGGGTGGGTCATAAATGTGTTGCATCCATAATTGATTGATTCAACAAGTTTTTGAAAAAAAAATGCTTGATTGCCTTTAATTATCTCCAGAGTCAAAGGATACAACTATTGATCAACATTTTCGGGCCAACAAACTCAGTTTCTACATGGCTAATTCAGAATCTTCATGCTATTAGTATTTATGTTACTAGATCTAATACAAAGAACACATTCAATACAATAAACAAATGAAAATATAATTTAATACAGGATGTACTTAGTGACATCCATGTTGAATATTGGCTTGATATACTTAAGCTGTTAATGAAAGGTAAAGTTTAGTAGTTTTACAAACTCCACCGATTTTTCTTGGTATTTTGTTACATTATTATGTTTTGCGAACACAGCAGACACTGATCAGGCAGATCTCACATGCTGAGCCTGGGTCTTCTCTCTTTGCAAAGACGTGAAAAGGCCGATAAACAGGAAAAGGGTTTAATTGATGTTAGATGTCTATGCCATAGAAGCTATATTTGAAAACATATAACGGTTGTAGACTTGTTTGTGAACTAAAACGATAAAGCAATTAAAATATGGGGGACAATTAAGACTTAGTTATTTTATAACTAGATTTAATAATTCTGAATTAAATTTATTTTTTATTAACACAATTAACGTAATAGATCAAAAATAAATCTTACTGTCCCTACATTCTTTGTGTATATCAAATGTATGTCAATTGGATTGAATAAATATGTTTAAACCAAACATTTCAGTGAATAATATTAATTTAACTCAACTCATTTTGACACACTCAGTAGGTACCATATAAAACCTGATCTGTAGAAAGCCACACTTGAATATTTCCAAATCTAATTGTTAGACCCTCATTTCCAGACCACTAAAGAGAAGAGAACAGCATAAAACCAGCGAGTTACTCCCAGGCTGATCTGGTTTTATGCTGGTCGCATAGGCCTTTTTGTCGTGTACTGTATGAGGGAAAGGGTAAATATAAATAACAAGGGAGGTAACTAGTCAAACACCTGTGGATCAGCTCATGGACTCAAGACTTTGGACACAGAACCTGATGTTTCTTCAAAGAAAATACTTAATAGTGACCTATTTAAATATTAAATGCTGATTAATGGTGATATTTTGGCTGAAAACATACAGTTAAGAGTAATTTTAAAAATCCTGTAGAAGGTATCCGGGATACTTAAAATAACCACACAATGTCCAATTTGAAGGCCTTATATTGCACAGCAACCGTCCTAGCTGATCATTGCAGAGAGCGGGATTTTCCAGAAAATTGGTGTGATATGGCCGGTCGGCAAAGCAAATTCATACGCATTTTGTTAAGCCTCAAAATGTTGATCTATGGTAAATCGCATGTTTAGAATGCGCAGAATCAATTTTCCTGAAAAGAACAAAGGTAAGTTTGTTGGTCAGAATGAATAACAGGAATTGTCATTTAAATATTTCCTTATATAGAACATATAGTAAAATTAATAGATCTTAGTCCTGATATCATCAAATTTCATTATAGATCTACATAAAATTCAATATTTACCTTATCGTTTGTTGCACTTGCAGACTCCTTTCCAATTTCGGTATCAGTGACTCTCTTCCTTTGATTTTTGCCGCACGCGGGACAAAACAAGTACTCTTTTTTAATATTTTGCCCGAAGTTGTTACATTTGGGCTGCACTTCATCGCCGCAATTAAAGCAAAATTTAAAATTCGCTGAGAATGCAGTTTTGCACCTGCGGCACGAATCCATGATTGGCGGTTTTTTTCACGGTGCGTTGTAAGAACCGCACACATGCCAAAGTAATTTATCAGTAGTAAGTAGCAAGTCATTAGTTGTAAGTCGTAAATCGTAAGTTGTAAGAAGCAAGTCGCATGTTTTAAATCATAAGTTGTAAGTCGAAAGTCGCAAGTCGCATGTCCCCCCAGGAATTCCGTAGTTAAGTGACCAATGATGGGAATCTATAAAAGAATATTTCTTAAAATTTCTTAAACAAAACTCGGTTCTAATTTGTTAAATCATTGCGTCGAATTCCGATTACAGCAGTCAAATCTTTATGGTGAGAATGGTCTCACTAACAATGTTTCTGATGGTATGAGTACATTGATAAAGAAATATTTAAGTTCCGATGGATTCTGTTTTGGCTTTACATTAAATTATTTACAGCGTTCCAAATTGAAGTAATTCGCGGTAGGCTTAATGTTGGTTCGTTTAAGCTAAAAACCATTCATATGGATCAAATGTTGGATCCAGAAAATTATGTCATGCCCCACGAAAAAAAAAATGGAAAAATAGTGAATATTTAGATACAGATGATTTAAACACTTGTAATATTCCATCCAAAAATGCAACTTTTATAGATGATAAAAATTCCGAGAATCTTGAAGTGCCTCACTTTACTTCACAGCGTGCTATGGCCCTGAAAGTTATAAAACAGAAAAGAATTTTGCATGTTCCCGAAATGGGATCATGGGTGGTTGACGGCTCCTCTGGGGATAAATACGCGGTAACTTTGTTTCCAAAACCTGAAAGTCAATGTGTTGCTATTAATAAATGCTCTAACGCACATTCTAGCTGCGGAAATGAGTGTCGGTATCGAAGATAGAACGGAGAACTCAACCTAAACAACTTAAATTAAATTGCAGGAAACGTCAAAATAGAATAGCAGGTGAAAAAACGTCCTCGTCCTATTGACAGATACGACGCGATGCAGTGCGAGGAAAATCCGGCACCGGATAGTAAACACAGCAAACGCGACGAAAAAAAAACTCGATTGTGACATTAATACAAAACAAGAAGTATATGAAAATATTCCGTGCCTTTATTTAAATGACATTTCAATGATACTTGATGTAAAATCTTAAACTCCTACTATTTCGAAATATGTGAAATCTCTATTAAAAGATCCACGTTTTAGTAAAACAACCCAATGCAAACCACTAAGGTCCCATACCGATTTAATAAGAAATGATATTTGTGAAAATAATGCAGAAAATTCGAGTTATATTGAAAGCTGAAGATCCGTGTATTCGTAACACACCACAACGTAATGCACAGAGGTTCCATAAAGATTTAATAATTAATCATTTTTTTGAAAATTAGGGCAGAAACTTTGGAAGCCGGTATCTTAAATGCTGAAGAATCAATCCAATATTATATATGGGTTTGATCAGACACGTTATTAACCACAAATTCAATTATTATTATTGACGATTTGGAATTTGAAATAAATATCTACAGTAAATGTGGCATATATTCGCTTTGTTTTGAAGGTTACAGTATGAAAATATCCGGTAAATTTGTA
>JAZAYU010001498.1:0-41265 GCA_038501625.1 Corbicula japonica | reverse complement strand
CAGTCAAACAGGCAAAACTGGCCATTATTCACTTTAATCACTCACCTACCATGCTGTCATCATGTTTCAGTTGCTCATATGAACCACCTGCATACCTTCCTGCCAATTAACTGCCACTTTTCAACCATTACACACATCACACTTTATGTTTATGCTTGCTCTTATGTCACCAGAATGATGATTGAATTATAAAATGGCCATGAAAAATAGCAAATGATGAAATTCTTACCTCTGGCTGCAGAAAGGAATAAACAGCTAAAGTGACATAACAGACTACAGCTTAAGGCCAAATCCTGCCTATCTGGGCTAAAATACCTGCTAAACTAATAACAGTGTTCATGGCAAGCCCTACATAGTTCTAGAACTTGATTTTCATTAGTCGACCAGAATTTATGTCTCGGTTCGCAAAGCTCGGACTGTGGAAATTTGCTTGCCGAGCTTAAATTTTCTTAATTATTTTTTATCGGCTTGATTTTCTAGCAAATATTATGCCAAATGCTCTTTGGTAATCATTTGAGACATTTTCATGATGTATTTGATGGACTTTCTGTGAAAATATACATTTCTGACATTTCGCGACTGGTTTTTATCGCTCGGTGCAGCATTTTTTTTCTCAAAAACTGTTATTACCTCCCTTTATTTTTAACCATCTGCTTGTCAGCAAGTATTTAACAGCTTAAAATGATGTCATTTTGCAAATATGGCAGTCCAACACAGCATTCTAGACCAAAATTATGACATAATGAACACTTACAAATTTCAGCGAAATCCTTAAGAGCTGAGAGTAATTTTCATTTAAGCCATTAACTCATCTCTGTTCAAGTTTAGAACCTTTTCTGAGCAAAATGAGACCAAAACCAAGCCAGTATCATCATCCTGGCAGGTGTAAAGAGCAAATGACTATCACCACTCACTTTCCAAAACTGACCAATTTTGCCTCTATTTACAGTCAAGTACATTAATACAGTGCTTCTAAGAAATGCAACAAAACAGACATTGGAACCAGAAGACCTGACAATCATATACCATAAAGAAGCTCCTAGAAGATGAACAATGAAAAATATGCTGTTACAAGCACTTATTTTTGTAAAAATATGTCAGGCACAGCAAATTTTATCAGTCAAACAGGCAAAACTGGCCATAATTCACTTTAATCACTCACCTACCATGCTGTCATCATGTTTCAGTTGCTCATATGAACCACCTGCATACCTTCCTGCCAATCAACTGCCACTTTTCAACCATTACACACATCACACTTTATGTTTATGCTTGCTCTTATGTCACCAGAATGATGATTGAATTATAAAATGGCCATGAAAAATAGCAAATGATGAAATTCTTACCTCTGGCTGCAGAAAGGAATAAACAGCTAAAGTGACATAACAGACTACAGCTTAAGGCCAAATCCTGCCTATCTGGGCTAAAATACCTGCTAAACTAATAACAGTGTTCATGGCAAGCCCTACATAGTTCTAGAACTTGATTTTCATTAGTCGACCAGAATTTATGTCTCGGTTCGCAAAGCTCGGACTGTGGAAATTTGCTTGCCGAGCTTAAATTTTCTTAATTATTTTTTATCGGCTTGATTTTCTAGCAAATATTATGCCAAATGCTCTTTGGTAATCATTTGAGACATTTTCATGATGTATTTGATGGACTTTCTGTGAAAATATACATTTCTGACATTTCGCGACTGGTTTTTATCGCTCGGTGCAGCATTTTTTTTCTCAAAAACTGTTATTACCTCCCTTTATTTTTAACCATCTGCTTGTCAGCAAGTATTTAACAGCTTAAAATGATGTCATTTTGCAAATATGGCAGTCCAACACAGCATTCTAGACCAAAATTATGACATAATGAACACTTACAAATTTCAGCGAAATCCTTAAGGTGGCAGAAAACGGTTAATCTGATATATCGCAAAACAGAGAATCACAGCCGACACGACAAGTCCACTTGCTCCCTACTAGCACATACCTGAAACAGAAAGGGCACATAACTGACATCACAATGACATACAGTTTATGAAAACAAAGCAAAATTATATTCAAAACATACCAGTTGATTTTTAAGCACCATTAACTTTCACATTCTGGTCGTGAAAACTGGTCGGCCGACGAGGCAAAATTTCAAACATTCATCAGTTCACAGCTTTCTTATTGCCAATGACCAAAATAAATGCTTGCCACTAACACATGGTAAAATCCCTACTGATTCATTAAATCATACTCAAAATATACCATAACCACCTCGATTTTGCACTACTCACACTTGTTTGTATGCCCCTTGAGAATTGCAAGTTAAACTGAAGGCAGAGCCAGAAATGTATTAGTTTCGCATTTCCAAGCACCTGCCTCACACTGAAAGTGTCAAGGTCAAAAAGAGCATGTCAGACAATTTTTGGGGATCCTAGCTACAGATGTGAAACTGCAAATATAGCATCTAAAAATATTTTAAAGTGTCATGAAGCTTACAGTTTGCCCACTTACCTCTTAGGTGGCAGAAAACGGTTAATCTGATATATCGCAAAACAGAGAATCACAGCCGACACGACAAGTCCACTTGCTCCCTACTAGCACATACCTGAAACAGAAAGGGCACATAACTGACATCACAATGACATACAGTTTATGAAAACAAAGCAAAATTATATTCAAAACATATCAGTTGATTTTTAAGCACCATTAACTTTCAAATTCTGGTCGTGAAAACTGGTCGGCCGACGAGGCAAAATTTCAAACATTCATCAGTTCACAGCTTTCTTATTGCCAATGACCAAAATAAATGCTTGCCACTCACACATGGTAAAATCCCTACTGATTCATTAAATCATACTCAAAATATACCATAACCACCTCGATTTTGCACTACTCACACTTGTTTGTATGCCCCTTGAGAATTGCAAGTTAAACTGAAGGCAGAGCCAGAAATGTATTAGTTTCGCATTTCCAAGCACCTGCCTCACACTGAAAGTGTCAAGGTCAAAAAGAGCATGTTAGACAATTTTTGGGGATCCTAGCTACAGATGTGAAACTGCAAATATAGCATCTAAAAATATTTTAAAGTGTCATGAAGCTTACAGTTTGCCCACTTACCTCTTATCTTCAAATTTGACCGGGTCCAATTCGCATCTACGGCTACAAACTCTTTACTACCTCCTTAAGAGCTGAGAGTAATTTTCATTTAAGCCATTAACTCATCTCTGTTCAAGTTTAGAACCTTTTCTGAGCAAAATGAGACCAAAACCAAGCCAGTATCATCATCCTGGCAGGTGTAAAGAGCAAATGACTATCACCACTCACTTTCCAAAACTGACCAATTTTGCCTCTATTTACAGTCAAGTACATTAATACAGTGCTTCTAAGAAATGCAACAAAACAGATATTGGAACCAGAAGACCTGACAATCATATACCATAAAGAAGCTCCTAGAAGATGAACAATGAAAAATATGCTGTTACAAGCACTTATTTTTGTAAAAATATGTCAGGCACAGCAAATTTTATCAGTCAAACAGGCAAAACTGGCCATAATTCACTTTAATCACTCACCTACCATGCTGTCATCATGTTTCAGTTGCTCATATGAACCACCTGCATACCTTCCTGCCAATCAACTGCCACTTTTCAACCATTACACACATCACACTTTATGTTTATGCTTGCTCTTATGTCACCAGAATGATGATTGAATTATAAAATGGCCATGAAAAATAGCAAATGATGAAATTCTTACCTCTGGCTGCAGAAAGGAATAAACAGCTAAAGTGACATAACAGACTACAGCTTAAGGCCAAATCCTGCCTATCTGGGCTAAAATACCTGCTAAACTAATAACAGTGTTCATGGCAAGCCCTACATAGTTCTAGAACTTGATTTTCATTAGTCGACCAGAATTTATGTCTCGGTTCGCAAAGCTCGGACTGTGGAAATTTGCTTGCCGAGCTTAAATTTTCTTAATTATTTTTTATCGGCTTGATTTTCTAGCAAATATTATGCCAAATGCTCTTTGGTAATCATTTGAGACATTTTCATGATGTATTTGATGGACTTTCTGTGAAAATATACATTTCTGACATTTCGCGACTGGTTTTTATCGCTCGGTGCAGCATTTTTTTTCTCAAAAACTGTTATTACCTCCCTTTATTTTTAACCATCTGCTTGTCAGCAAGTATTTAACAGCTTAAAATGATGTCATTTTGCAAATATGGCAGTCCAACACAGCATTCTAGACCAAAATTATGACATAATGAACACTTACAAATTTCAGCGAAATCCTTAAGGTGGCAGAAAACGGTTAATCTGATATATCGCAAAACAGAGAATCACAGCCGACACGACAAGTCCACTTGCTCCCTACTAGCACATACCTGAAACAGAAAGGGCACATAACTGACATCACAATGACATACAGTTTATGAAAACAAAGCAAAATTATATTCAAAACATACCAGTTGATTTTTAAGCACCATTAACTTTCACATTCTGGTCGTGAAAACTGGTCGGCCGACGAGGCAAAATTTCAAACATTCATCAGTTCACAGCTTTCTTATTGCCAATGACCAAACTAAATGCTTGCCACTCACACATGGTAAAATCCCTACTGATTCATTAAATCATACTCAAAATATACCATAACCTCCTCGATTTTGCACTACTCACACTTGTTTGTATGCCCCTTGAGAATTGCAAGTTAAACTGAAGGCAGAGCCAGAAATGTATTAGTTTCGCATTTCCAAGCACCTGCCTCACACTGAAAGTGTCAAGGTCAAAAAGAGCATGTCAGACAATTTTTGGGGATCCTAGCTACAGATGTGAAACTGCAAATATAGCATCTAAAAATATTTTAAAGTGTCATGAAGCTTACAGTTTGCCCACTTACCTCTTAGGTGGCAGAAAACGGTTAATCTGATATATCGCAAAACAGAGAATCACAGCCGACACGACAAGTCCACTTGCTCCCTACTAGCACATACCTGAAACAGAAAGGGCACATAACTGACATCACAATGACATACAGTTTATGAAAACAAAGCAAAATTATATTCAAAACATATCAGTTGATTTTTAAGCACCATTAACTTTCAAATTCTGGTCGTGAAAACTGGTCGGCCGACGAGGCAAAATTTCAAACATTCATCAGTTCACAGCTTTCTTATTGCCAATGACCAAAATAAATGCTTGCCACTCACACATGGTAAAATCCCTACTGATTCATTAAATCATACTCAAAATATACCATAACCACCTCGATTTTGCACTACTCACACTTGTTTGTATGCCCCTTGAGAATTGCAAGTTAAACTGAAGGCAGAGCCAGAAATGTATTAGTTTCGCATTTCCAAGCACCTGCCTCACACTGAAAGTGTCAAGGTCAAAAAGAGCATGTTAGACAATTTTTGGGGATCCTAGCTACAGATGTGAAACTGCAAATATAGCATCTAAAAATATTTTAAAGTGTCATGAAGCTTACAGTTTGCCCACTTACCTCTTATCTTCAAATTTGACCGGGGCCAATTCGCATCTATGGCTACAAACTCTTTACTACCTCCTTAAGAGCTGAGAGTAATTTTCATTTAAGCCATTTACTCATCTCTGTTCAAGTTCAAAATATGTCAGGCACAGCAAATTTTATCAGTCAAACAGGCAAAACTGGCCATAATTCACTTTAATCACTCACCTACCATGCTGTCATCATGTTTCAGTTGCTCATATGAACCACCTGCATACCTTCCTGCCAATCAACTGCCACTTTTCAACCATTACACACATCACACTTTATGTTTATGCTTGCTCTTATAACATGAGACCATGAGAGGCCTACATGTTGCTACAACATACTGGTCTCATAATTAGATCTGGTACATGAGACTACGAGAGGTCTACTGCTGCTACAACATCCTGGTCTCACAATCAGATCTAGTACATGAGACCAGGAGAGCTTTACTGCTGCTACAAGATCCAGGTCTCATAATCAGATCTAGTACATGAGACCATGAGAGGCCTACTGCTGCTACAACATCCTGGTCTCATAATCAGATCTGGTACATGAGAACAGGAGAGGTCTACTGCTGCTACAACATCCTGATCTCATAATCAGATCTGGTTCATGAGACCAGGAGAGCTTTACTGCTGCTACAACATCCTGGTCTCACAATCAGATCTAGTACATGAGACCAGGAGAGCTTTACTGCTGCTACAAGATCCAGGTCTCATAATCAGATCTAGTACACAAGACCATGAGATGCCTACTGCTGCTACAACATCCTGGTCTCATAATCAGATCTAGTACATGAGACCATGAGAGGCCTACTGCTGCTACAACATCCTGGTCTCATATTCAGATCTGGTACATGAGACCAGGTGAGGTCTACTGCTGCTACAACATCCTGGTCTCACAATCAGATCTAGTACATGAGACCAGGAGAGCTTTACTGCTGCTACAACATCCTTGTCTCATAATCAGATCTGGTACATGAGACACGGAGAGGTCTACTGCTGCTACAACATCCTGGTCTCAAAATTAGATTTGGTACATGAGACCAGGTGAGCCCTACTGCTGCTACAACATCTTGGTCTCATAATCAGATCTGGAAGATGAGACCAGGAAAGGCCTACTGCTGCTACAACATCCTGGTCTTAAAATCAGATCTGGTACATGTTACCACGTGAGGCCTACTGCTGCTACAACATCCTGGTCTCATAATCAGATCTGGTACATGAAACCAGGAGAGGTCTACTGCTGCTACAACATCCTGGTCTCATAATCAGATCTGGTACATGAGACCAGGAGAGGCCTACTGCTGCTACAACATCCTGGTCTCAAAATTAGATTTGGTACATGAGACCAGGTGAGCCCTACTGCTGCTACAACATCTTGGTCTCATAATCAGATCTGGAAGATGAGACCAGGAAAGGCCTACTGCTGCTACAACATCCTGGTCTTAAAATTAGATCTGGTACATGTTACCACGTGAGGCCTACTGCTGCTACAACATCTTGGTCTCATAATGAGATCTGGAAGATGAGACCACGAGAGGCCTACTGCTGCTACAACAGCCTGGTCTCATAATCATATCTGGTAAATGACACATTGAGAGGCCTGCTGCTGCTACAACATCTTGGTCTCACAACCAGATATGGTACATGAGACCAGGAGAGTCCTACTGCTGCTACAACATCTTGGTCTCACAATCAGATCTGGTACATGTGAGCAGGAGAGGCCTACTGCTGCTATAAAATCCTGGTCTCATAATCAGATCTGGTAAATGACAACTGGAGATGCCTACTGCTGCTACAACATCTTGGTCTCACAATCAGATCTGAAACATGAGTCTAGGAGAGGCCCACTGCTGCTACAACATCCTGGTCTCATAATCAGTTCTGGTACATGATACCACCAGAGGCCTACTGCTGCTACAACATCCTGGTCTCATAATCAGACCTGGTACATGAGACCACAAGAGACCTACTGATGCTACAACAGCCTGGTCTCATAATCAGATCTGGTACATAAGACCATGAGATGTCTACTGCTGCTACAATAGCCTGGTCTCATAATCAGATCTGGTACATGAGACCAGGAGAGGTCTACTGCTGCTACAACATCCTGGTCTCATAGTCAGATCTGGTACATGAGACCAGGAGAGGCCTACTGCTGCTACAACATCCTGGTCTCAAAATTAGATTTGGTACATGAGACAACGTGAGGCCTACTGCTGCTACAACATCTTGGTCTCATAATCAGATCTGGAAGATGAGACCACGAGAGGCCTACTGCTGCTACAACAGCCTGGTTTAATAATCATATCTGGTAAATGACACATTGAGAGGCCTACTGCTGCTACAACATCTTGGTCTCACAACCAGATATGGTACATGAGACCAGGAGAGTCCTACTGCTGCTACAACAACTTGGTCTCACAATCAGATCTGGTACATGTGAGCAGGAGAGGCCTACTGCTGCTATAAAATCCTGGTCTCATAATCAGATCTGGTACATGAGACCACCAGAGGCCTACTGCTGCTACAACATCCTGGTCTCATAATCAGATCTGGTACATGAGACCACCAGAGGCCTACTGCTGCTACAACATCCTGGTCTCATAATCAGATCTGGTACACGAGACCACCAGAGGCCTACTGCTGCTACAACATCCTGGTCTCATAATCAGAACTGGTACATGAGACCACAAGAGACCTACTGATGCTACAACATCCTGGTCTCATAATCAGATCTGGTACATAAGACCATGAGATGTCTACTGCTGCTACAATAGCCTGGTCTCATAATCAGATCTGGTACATGAGACCACAAGAGGCCTACTGCTGCTACAACAGCCTGGTCTCATAATCTGATCTGGTACATGAGACCATGAGAGGCCTACTGCTGCTACAATAGCCTGGTCTCATAATCTGATCTGGTACATGAGACCACGAGTGGCCTACTGCTGCTACAACAGCCTGGTCTCATAATCAAATCATGTTTATGACACAACGCAAGCCTACTGCTCCTACAAAATCCTGGTCTCATAATCAGATCTGGTACGTGAGACCAAGAGACGCCTACAGCTGCTACAAAATCCAGGTCTAATAATCAGCTGGTAAATGAGACCACGAGAGGCCTACTGCTGCTACAACAGCCTGGCCTCATAATAAGATCTGTTAAATGAGACCACAAGAGGCCTACTACTGCTACAGCAGCCTTGTCCCATAATCAGATCTGGTACATCACGCCATGAGACCACAAGAGGACCCCTTATCAAGGCTTATGTGGCTAGCCTACCAGCCCATGATCTCATCCGACCTGGAACACCAGATCCCTACTGCTGCAACAACTAAGTACCCTCGATTGAAAGTGGACCTGGTGAGTTCTTCTGCTTCTTAATTAGTCTGGTATATTTCATCTCTAATCATCTTACCTGTTACCAATATTTGGGCCCATGAGAACACCCGTATACGCCTTTCCAATAATTCGATGAATTTATTTGGTTACCTCCCCTGTCCAGTCACGTGACTGCTCTACAGGAAAAATGATTGCTCGCTGTAATAACGTAATAGGGAATATGTACCTACAACTTTCTTTTTTATAATAAAATTCTTTTTTGGAAAATATATTTTCTCTTTGAATTAGTAATAAAACATCAGTGTCATGATATTTTTGAAAATAATTTATAAAACAATCAGGTTTCTGACTAAAAGTGTCAATTCATAATTCCTCGCATTAAACACTAAACGACTTGAACTAACAGACAGTCGCAGTGTTCTCATCACGGCTTAATTGAGTCTCGTTTCCGGATTAGCGTGTCTATTCAACTACTGACATCATGTTGTGATAATGTCGGCGGCGATTGATTTTGAAGGCGGCAGGCCATAAACATGTCAAACTGTCTCGCACACGGGGTCATTTGTCAATTACTTAAAGGGGCAGATATCATTGACCAATAGAGATCGTGTAATTTCTATTTGCAATGTATCTACACCTCCCAATTCTTAAGTATTTCGGAGTCCTTTAACTACTGGATGTGCCAGCAAATGTATTTGATTTAGCACTTAAATGGATTCTTAATCAACATTACGACAAGTTTTAAAAACAAAAGCCGTCAATAAGAAACAAATCTTGTCAAAACATTTTATATATGTTTAATTAAGAGTTTGGGCTTTTATGCCAAAATTTCAATCGGTCAAACCTAAGAAATCTAAATTGGATATGCAACCATATTGTGATATGAATATTCCCATCTTTTTGGAAGCCGGCATCTAAATCCTTGGATTTTATTCTACGAATAATACTTCTACAACAAACAATCAGATTACCGATCCTGTTTTATTTCAAGACAGAATCAATCATATTTGCGTGTGAAGTATACGTAACATTTTAAATATTCAAATTATTTATTCGTTGACCATAAAGGCCTTAATTTTTTAGGACAATTCTGTATGTGTAAGTATCAACAAATTCAGATTGTATTTTTTTGTCTTCAGATCATGTAACCAGATGTTGACATATCACGATTTCAGGATATATTAGTGCATTACTAGCCTTAGCAATTTGCAACATTTACACCAGTAAAATATATTTTCAGCAGAAAAGATATTAAGAAGAAATTGTTGTACATAATTGGTAAAATTAATGCTATGTTTGTCATAATTGCGTTTCATACTGCCTACTATCAACAAGAATGGTACATGTTCTTAAATCATTAAAAATCTAAATATCTAACAAATAGTAAATATAAAAAAGTCTGGCTAGAATAACAGACCAGCAACTTATTTTTTTACCGCCGGCGACGAACGCAGACCTGCAATATAGCGGATAAGGTTAGCTATTATGTGCTTAAGCCATTAGCCCGATTGTTCAGCTATCCTGCAGAGCCTCGTTTTGGATTGATTTTCGGTCGCGGGAAGTAACTCGTACAGGACTGCGAAACTGTTTATTGGAAAGGCGTATTTCCTTTCTTTGGCATACAACGTTTTCTCCTTATTGAAGAGCAAAAGGTTTACCTCCCCTGGTTATCACGTGACTTATGACGGTCTCATCGTCAAAAATCTGTGCTAAATTTACCTCGGAGATATCTCCGTCGCCGAGAAAGAGGTTGTGGGTAAAACCCTGACCAGACCCAGACCCAGACCAGACCCCGGAAACTAACGATATGGTACGGAAATCTTCTCTCGTTTCCGACAATACATTACGATAACAATAACGACATGAAATTGTGTGTTATTTAGCGATTCGTGTTTTTTTGGTGTGTTTTTTGAAGCTTTAAATTATTTCCTAATCTTAATTATTTTCACTGCTAGAAATATGAAATAATAAATTTCAGAATTAACTGAGAACAGACTGCTTTACAATCTCCATAATCATAATTTGACGGACAAAACTCATTGTATAATATATGAGAAAGTTCTGGTCAATATTCTGTTTATTGCAATTTTCGGCAAATACTTTCATCACTAGTTATGAAAAAAAATGATTTTAAAACAATTATCACACAAGATAATAATTTTTAAACCATTTAAAGACAAGTCAGCATAATAATCATATACTGAACAAAAATAAAAAGTATCCACTTTTTATGCTTATATTCTCATTAACATATTTTCATTTAATCAGGTACGATGTGAATGGTGTTTAATTGGTTAATCTCAGTTGTTTTTAATTTCAATTGTTCATAAACATAATATTCCACACCAAGTCCTAAGCAACGGCCAGTCGAATAACAATTAATAATGGATTACAAAACACTACATATTCAATTTAAAGGGAGGTAATTGGAAATGGTTGGACTTTCTAGCGTAGTTTATCGAGGACTACTTGTTTTATTGATAAATGTTTTGTGATTTTATTGATCATCAGAGGTGGAATGATTGATTTAATTCAAATGAATGTGAATACTTCAAAGAATCACTGACTTTTTCCTGGAACCCTCATTACAACAAAGGAAAAGATAACTAAGTTGTGGCTGCAGATTTTCAAGAACACTTTTTCTCTTTGCAATGATAACAGAAATGCAAAGTTGTCCACATACAGAATTCTAAGTTATCGTTTTCAAATTTTACAAAATTTAAGATAGGAAAGTGGGTACTTTTTATTTTTGTTGAGTATATTACGATTCTTAAGTGCTAATCGGTGACTTTTTACAGCTTAAATCAGTAAATACACAAAACCAACCTCAATGATCTTATTTTCTGTAATTTCTTATAATTTACATTTGTGACTTAAAATTAAAGCATTTCATCAAATTAAATTGCGCACCTAATTGATTATAAAATTAATACAATCCCATAACTGATTGACATTAGTTCATACATTTTAATATAATTTTACTTTAATACCCTTTAGGGCAAATCTCAATTTAATAAAAAAAAATCATAAGCGCCCACATCTTATAGAATGCTTAATCCTGCACAAATTTCTATAGTTTTCCACACACAAAAAAAAAGAAACAAATATATCTCTTTATATATAGTCACCGTGATTGTTTTAGACCATTGTCGGAAACGAACGAAGATTTCCGTACCATATCGTTAGTTTCCGGGGTCTGGTCTGGGTCTGGGTCTGGTCAGGGTTTTACCCACAACCGAGTTAACCACCGGAAGCGACAATAGAGTATGTCGCTTCCGGTGTACCCAAGATGGCGTAGACCAGTTGGAGGCTTCAACCGAATTAGCAATCCCTACTGGTAAATAACGTTTAAATAATTTGTTGGATTATGTTTAGATTTGAATTGAAATGTAAGTGTGTGACAGACATAATAGTTTTTAGGATCTATCTGCCAGTAATGTCGAAGCCTAGCACAAGTATTTGTGCGCAACAAGGACTTTTCCTAAAGTAGCGATGCCAAAGCGTCCAGAGTGATTTCCCTTGGTTCATCTCATGAATATTCATATTTGCAAAATTCTGACCCAGACATATGGTCCCTTTTATTACGCGCTGGTAGACTATTAAAACGTATGAAACGGGCAGAAAAATTCTTTATATAGACTAGAGGGATGATGGAATTATACGGGCACTTTGAAGAGCATGCTGGATATTCAGTAAGTGTGCGGAAAACCATTGAGTGAAAATTAGGTTATATATTTTTTTTAATATTCCGACCGATTACGGTAGGTTTGGTGGATTGTACTTCAAGATCAATCATTTTAAAGCATTATTCTTGTAATTTTGGGTTAATCTACCGGAATCATGTCGATATTGATTGAAGAAAAGACCGACTATAATTCAGGAACGATAATCGGATGTGCGGAAAGTTATCTCGACACCGTTTTTACATATATAATGAAAATGGCGGCGCCCATAAAAAAATCGATCTTCTCAGCTAAAATCGAGTAAAATACAATGTAAAGTGAATAATAATGTATGACATTGTTATAATTTTGCATATTTATTGATATCCACTGATGAACCTGACTTCTGAAATACGAATTTTATAAATTAATAAATACAAATGAGCAAATCCGGAACGGATCATCATCGATCAGGGCTGTTTCAAAAAAATGGCTGGAAAAGTTAAAAAATAGTGAAAAAAATTAAAGTTCGTTCAAATTCTAAACTTGTTATTCTGAATTTTTTGCTTATTGAAACTGAGTACAAAACTTAAAGATTTTTGAAATCAGTCAACTGGTTGCCGAGATATTGTCATTTGAAAAATGGCAAGTGAAGTGAAAAAAATGTAAAGAATTTAAGTTCATAAAAAGTCCAAACTGGTTGGTCCATATGTTTGTACAGTCTTTACAGTGATCAAAATCAATCAAGTAATACTAATACCCATATGTGGCAGAATAAAAAATAATGGAGCTTTATTGACCTATATTTAAAAAATCAAAGAATTTTAATTTATGTGCTTAAAATACAATTATAACTGTTTCTTATTATTCAAATGTGTATTTCTGTAAAAATACATGTTGAAGAATCAAATATAATTGGTTTAGAACTTGTGGCATCGCATAAAGATAAATAATTCATATTGTTAAAAAACTGTGTCACACTCCTGACAACCACATATAAGTGCAGTGTTTTCAAAAATGTTTCACTAAGGCCATTCCTTTTTGTCACAATTTAACATAACATAACTTCTAGGAAAAAACATGCTCTTGTTTTCATGTAAAGGAAATGTTGACAGAATATTGCAATATGTGCATAATGTCACTCTCCTGACAAATTTAGCTGACATTCCCTGAAGGGAGCTGCTGACAAATATAATTTCAATAGAGGTGATAATATTATAATTATTGCTTCTAGAAACATGAAACTAAATGATACACAAAACATTTCTTATGTACTATTAATCTTAAAAGTCCTAAAAATTTATAAAGCAAAGAGATATTGATTTTCTTGAGGTATTTTCTAATCTACCACTCTTGACTTAATAGCATATATTTTGATTACATTAAGTATAATATGCTTAATTTTATCATTATTTGATGCCTAATAAATGCATCTTTAACTAAAACAACACTAAAACTTGTCTTTACTCGAGCTTTTTGTAAAATAATGGTATGAACAAATGTGATTTTGAAAAGTGTCACACTTTTTTGTCACACTCCTGACATGTTTTGCCCTTTATTTTAGAATATTTTTTAACGGATGGTGCTTAGTCTTTGATGAAACTTTACAAATCTTTAAAGGGCATGATAAGACACCTCTGCAAAGTAGGAAAATAGAAGTAACTGTTTGTTGTACATTTTTATAACAGGAAAACCCAAACCAGCCATTTTTTTTAAACAGCCCATCATTATCATGATCATGATGATTCCTTGATTGACATCAATTAATTGACATTAGTGATCATATAATTTTAATAGTTTCAATCTGCAGCCTTGATATATTTTAATATATAACATAAATAATTATTGACTTGGTATAAATGATTGTGTATTAAGCAAAGGCTTAGGATGTTAAACCATGTGGTTGTTGTTGTTTATGATGATAATGAAGTTGTTATCCATAGCTATGTATTTAATATACTTATATTGAAGTTGTCTAACCATTACACACATCCACCATAAAAGAAAAACACAGCTATAACAAAATTAAATTATGTTTTGTACACTGTCATTTGTATATATTTTTTCCTACTTTTTCTGGATTTTTGTGTTAATACATGATAATAACCATGTATCTGACATCAACCTATCATATACAATAGTTAAAAGTTGCTGTAATTCAGTTTGTTATTGTATATACTAAAAGAAAATGCCAAATGTGTTTCATTTTTTTAATGAAAAGGCAAAAAAACAAGATTGGGTTGATTTTTTAAACATTTTTAACTTAAGGATTTTTGATGACGTTGACGGGGGGTGTACAAAAACAGCTATAACTCCACTATGGTTTGACTTTTTAAAATTATTTTTGCACTTTTAAAATCAGAAAACATATAAGATAACTGAAAACAAGTTGGTTTTGTTATAAAATGATTTTTAAAAAATCATGTGGCAATGCTACCTAAAGTTCCTATATATACGATGGTCGTCCTTCGCGACGTAAAGGACAGACACCTGTAAACAGTCAGTATGATAATGGGTCTGCCGTCGAATTATTGAGACTATGTCGAACCCCTGCTGGGGTCCTAGATTCAACCTACCATCAAATTGTTTTTTTCATAGCAGCTGTTAAGTTTTTTTTCAACAATTTCCAAACAAACTGTTATTATATTGTTACAAACAGATGAATATTGATAATAACAGGAGACAATTGTTAAAAAAAGAATTTTGTTAGAAAAGTAATAAAATGTGGTACCTTCTATGTTGTCTAATCTGGGTGTCAAAACTTCAGTGTTCCCTCTAGGGCCAACCAGTGTTACTTTTTTCAAAATAACTTTTTAAACATTGACTATAATGAATTTAAAACACTGCACACAAGATTAACATTGTGATACATGTAGAGGTAAACACAAGTGGGCATGATTTGCATCCTTTTTGCATGGGTGAGTGACCTCATGTGACAGAGGATGATGTGTTTGGATTTTGATTTATTATAAGAGCTATATTTTCCAGAGACACTTGTTTAGGGGTCTTTTGCTGGCCCTATATGCCTATAGAGCTATATAGGCCTATATATAGGCTTAGAGGTCTCTAGATCCAAAAGTGGACAATTTGAGGAAATAAACGGATGATCTACAGCATGAGATACAACTACAATCACCTAGAACACAAAATAGCCCAGTTTTCAAAAAAATAACCGGTCAATAAGCCAACCCTGTGAAATATAGGCGTGTCTAGAGTAGTGAAAATTTATTCAGGATTAGCGAATTTTACACCTGGTTGTGACGTAACATGCATAGTACGAGATAAAGCAGTCAGTTGTTTTTACAATGTAAAGCGAAAGTTAGCACTGTTTCTTATGTTTTGAAAATTATCTGTGGATTCAATAGAGTTCTTTCACACTGTTACCTCCCCTTAGCGCTCTCTTAAATTGAAGAGCATATTTAGTCGATAAATGCATGCAAGGGGGCATCGTTTACTTTTGTTAATATGACTAAGTGATTATAAAATTAAGAAAATGTTGATTAATCATTTCAAATTTATAAATAAGTAAGTTCAGTCAAACAACTAAGAATAAAAAAAATATTATGATCATTTACAAGCACATCAAGAAAGTTTATGCGCATTTTAAACATTGTTTATCGCAGTATTTTCAGGACGCGAGTATCCAACGGATTAGTTTTTTTTATGAAAATGCACACGTGAATTGTGTTTACTAAAAATAAATCTGTATAATTGACAATTCAGACGAATATTATCGGACATTTTACCGTTTTATGGCATTTTTTTGTAACGCTATAATTTATAGTGGAATGAGACATAATTATATTCTTATGTAGCTCGTCAGCAACTAGGTTGATATGTGTTTTGAGAAAAAATATTACGTATGTACATAATAGGATGATTCCAGCTACAACTCGAGAAATCGTTAAATTGATTGAACCAAACGAATATTGCCGAACTGCAGGCCAACCAAAACCTATTTAAAAAAATCCAAAGAGTTTGTTTTTTTTAAATAAAAACTATTTTCATGTTATAGTTGGTAATTGTTGTCGCTGAAGGTTTTGAAATAATATAATTTTTTCATTTCTGTTTAAAATCAAAATGACCATGGACCAAAACAAATGAACGGGACTGCGATATTCAGGTCCGAGTTTAGTTTTATGACACTTAGCTGTTGTGTACATGTGTGCCCGAGGCAGTGTGTCACTATCAGTAATCTCTCAATAAACAGGAAATTTTGGAGCCGTGACCAAGACCAAGTTTCTTAATATTAATTAATATAATTTTAAAACCCATTCTAAATTCAATTAAATTTATGTTTCATTAATTATCCTTTTCAATTTTTTTAAATCCTGAGATTTTGCCTGAAAATCCTTAGATCCGAAGGTCCGGAGATTTCAGATAAAATCCTGAGATTTTGGAGGTCTGCCTACATTTTATCTTCTTTCTACATTATTCCCGTAACACGTAGATATTCATGAAATGCGACTTAAACTAATGTCTATTGACTATGGCTAACGATTTTATAAAAAAAAAGATGTTTATAATAACATGAATAACTTAATAAGCTTAACCGGTGTTGAATACAATGACGATACATAGCTGAATTCATCCGTTACCTCCAATTCAGATCATGTAACATAAAATATATTTCTTGAAGTAAACGCATTTTGTCAGAAAAACTCGATACACTTATATATGTGTCTGTGGAAAATATACAGTAACGTGTAATTCACAATGAATTTGTTTTCATATAAGACTTCCCGATTCAAAGTGGCAACCACGTCTTTGATTGTTTTACGCTTTTCACAGTCAAATCTTGCCGACCAGACTTTTTAAGCCTATTATATTCGGAAATTCTAAAACTCGAATTTATTATGCTTTATCATAATTATTATTATAAGTTATCATTAGCTTTAAGATGACACCGTGATCATGTCTGTTCATTCTGTTAGCAATGACACAGTTAAATGCCCCTCTCACTTGTCGGTTTAGGATAAAACCAATATTTTCCACACCTAACGTGACGTACGACGCATGCGCACAACAATGTGAAAGACCTCTATTGGGAAAAATGGAAGAAATTTTGGATTGGGAAAGGGTCTGTTTGCTTTGGGAAAGGGTCCGTTTTCCGTACCCGCAGAAAGGCTAGGAAAACCCCTGTGAACTGGATATTGTCATTAATTATTTTTGATATATTTGAGTGGAAAGTGCTTTATTTTGACATCCGGATTAGACAACATAGCAGGTACCACATTTTCTAACATAATTTATTTTTTGTCTTCTGTAATTATCAATTTTCATCTGTTTATAACAGTATGATAACATTATTTTTGAAAATTGTTAAAAAAATGATAATGTTATTTTCACAGCTCATCATCAGTAAAACTGCATTATGAGCAAGTATGAAGTACCTTAAGCCTTAAGAGGTTAAACAGTCTCCCAGCAGACCCACAATGTGCACTGATATTTGTAGGTGTCTGACATTACTGGTAGAAGGAAAAATAATATGAAATGAAAACAGTTAAAATGGAGGTAAAACTTTATTTTACCTTTTACAAAAGTGTATTTATTTTTTCTGGGTTCCACCAGACTAATAATCTTGTTAAAAACTAATGATCAGAAATCTTATTTGTATTTTCAAGTAATAATAACAGGTTGAGCCCAATATTTGAGAACATATTGTTTTCTTATTGAAATTGTCTTTTTTCACCCACTATTGACTATTTTTGATAGGGAAATATGAGTTTTGTGGGGAAATCATGGAAAGAAATAAAAGTTTACTACTTTGCCTGGGAGTGACACTGTTTTTTGGCACCTGTTAAACTACTTGAACTTTGTTGGATCAAATCTTAGTCCCCCAACTTTTTTATGCCCCCTCCCCCTTCCCCCGTACAATATATCAAGATGCTGAAAAGCCTTGAAAAAGTTTAAAACTACTTGATATCGACCAGGGCATGACAAATCCTAAAATAACTTGGTACCAAGATTTTTGTTTGGTAGCCCGGACTTCCCGTTCGCGTATTTATTACTATAAATATGATTATATCATATACCCTATGAATTTAAAGCATTCTGATTGGTCGAGAGCTCCGTACTCGCGAGTCCGAAAAAAGTGATAACTACCTGGGAATTAATAACTACCTTTGCTATCATCATCATCATCATCATCATCATCATCAACAACAACAAGAACATCATCATCATCATCATCATCAGAATGCTTTAAATTCATAGGGTATATGATATAACAAGTAAATACTAATGTTGAGGTCGATATGTAGTTTTTCGGACCTGGGTAGTGTGATATCGACCTCGGACTTCGTCCTCGGTCGATATCACACTACCCAGGTCGCAAAACTACATATCGACCTCAACATTAGTATTTATTTGTATAATATTTACACATTTCACCAAAGATAAAACTAGTAATTGTGTTTGGATTACCTTATTAATAGAAAACACCCAAGATAGAATACGTTATTTACTTTATCTATTAGTTATCAACATAAGATTTTATTAAACATGTCTGATGTTGCTGGAATATTTGCCTAATTAGGTACATAGTTAATAACTTAAAATTATTCAACACAAAGACCTATGGGCTACCATTAAATACATATAAAACATACAGAAAATATTTTGGATGACCAAAATAAAAAATAAAAAATTGCCTACGAGCAATTGCTATGTTGATGTTTTAAGTAAATGTTCGCTTCAACACTTAGGTAACTGTGTCCCTGTATAAAATTGCTAAACTAAATTGCTTTTTTATTACCTCCCTTTATTTAATTGCGCTTATTATTTGCTGATTTTTGACATTGATTTTTGCTTCAACTTATTATTATTGTTATTTTAATAAGTCAGTCGAAAGTGTGAAAAAGAAATCAACAGGTTATTTAATTGACAGCATGAAGATCTAATCAAAACAAATAAAATTATCACATAATTTCGTTGTATCCTTGCGCTCTATTAATTACATAGTATTCAACAGAACGTGCGTATTTGTCAACTGAAATTGAAAGCAAGAGATCAAAGATGACGAAATCGATAATGCATTACCAGCGTGTGTTTGTTTTAACGGCAAAGTGTCATAACTAAACTTCCTGTTTCTTGGATATTTCTAAACTGTTGATTAGTCGGGCAACCATTATGGGAATTTTAAGTGGCCCGGCGGACGCTCGCTTGAATTTTTTGGTAGTCCGCAGAGTCAAATTCGGTAGCCCACGGGCACCGGGCAATGGATTTGTCGTGCCCTTTATCAACTTGAAACTATTTTCACCATCAATTTCTACATCACTATCATCTAGTCTCAATAATTCGACTGCAAGCACAGACCCATTATCATACTGACTTTTTACAGATGTCTGTTCTTTACGTCTCAAGCAGTTACGATCAAAACTGTGGTGGAAATCGACCCGATTTAAATTCTGTTATTTATCGATAAACGTGACGTCGTGAGTCAGGTAAACTTGAAGCGCGGAAATCGAAATTTGTTGACATGGGTGCAGGTTTAAAAGAGTTTTGCATAAAAAACGAAACCGTTATTTATAAAGGATTACATATATTGATTCTACTTGAATGTGGCTTTTCAGGTATGAAAATTTTTTAAAGGTACATATGGTTTAAGATGCTTTATGGAGTCGCCAACGATGCGATCAAATTCCCATCGGCGGCATATAGAAATAGAAGGAAAATTTTCCGCATTGATTTGAATGCTAACTGGGTTGTACGCGAAAGGCAAATATCGCATATATAGAAAAGCCTTTGTCGCGTACAAATAGTTGTGCTACACTATCATCAAGACCCAAAACTCTGCAACCAATATTTTTTTAGTCTTGCCCCTTTTTCACTTAAAATTTGCAATCAAAATATGCACTTGGCTCATAACTTATTGTATGCAGTTACAGTGTATAATGTTTAGTTGTCAAAATGCCAGCAAATATGAGTATTTTCCAAGCCGGTGGTATTTACCAGTACCAGTAAATACTGGCTTTTTCTGGCAAATAGTGGTCTATTGAATTGCAACCCTGGAATTCATAAAATATCCCTGTAGTCACCACTCGTATAAATAACTTCAATTCAATTTATAAATTGACAATTAAGAATCGACTTACTCTATCAGGGTTTTTCTGTCTATTTTGGGAATTTTTTATCAACAAAAATGCCCATTTTGGGAATTTTCACATCGATAAAATGGTCCATTTTGGGAAATTTTGGTAATCACTTACTTAGCTTAAATCAGTCTATTTTTGCATTACATTCTACTTTTACTTGCTTTTTGGTCTTTATTAAAAGAAACAATGAAAATCTGTTAACTAGCATATTTAGAAAACTGTTATAAAGAGAATAATTTTCTCATTTTATATTATTCATTATATGAAATTAAAATTCTTTATAAAATAGTGAAACTGTAGTACCGGTAAATTTAATGGTTACTTTTAGAGTATTATCTAAATATACCAGATAAACGTAAGATTTTACTGTAGTAGTTATTTTTGTGCAAAGCCATCATAGTGGCAAAAATACATTACAAAAGGAATTAATTGTCTTAAGTCTGAATGTAATGCAAAATAGGGTATTTCAAATATTATTTTATGCAAGTCCAGTTGTTTCCACAAGTGTTTTTAACCATTTCACCCTATTATTTTCCATTTCAACATAGAATACTTCAGTTTTGGTGTATATTTATAACCTTCAACCCAGATTAAGACTGTGATTCATGTTTCAGGTTACATACAAATAATTCAAATCCAAAAGACTTCCATCAAGCTGTGAATTTACTACTCAAGCCCTTAAGATCTTACAGTTCTTAGAGAACCAACCTAGAGACAGTCCCACCATAAAATGACCAATAAATTTTTGGGCATTTAGCCAGAAGTGTATCAACCTAGTGGCTGTGTAACTTTTGTTTACAATTTGTCAAAAATGATAGCTATTTTAAAGTTGAATTTCATTTTTTTAATTGTCAATTTTTCATATTTTCTCAAAATAATTGTCTTTTTAAAATTATTATTATCACCTTTCTAACAATTAAGCTTGACTTTCTGTAACTAGTCCACAAATTTCCCTGCACAAAATTGTTTAATATGTAGCATTGAAATATGAAGGAGATATACCGTTATTGCAATACGATGACGTTTACTACCCCATCAATGAGAGAGTCTATGTAACAAAAACCAACAGATCAGGTATTGGACCGTACTGTGGTTTAAAATAGCTTTTCGAACAAGGGAGACAAATCTATCGACATCAACAATCAAACTCCCCAATGTATAAAACCCAGATCAAGAATGATCTGTATGGTTTGACGCATAACTTGCAGTTTTTTGCTAAATTACTACGCGACTGTGTAAAAAGGCACGCAATGTAGATTGTAATTTATCTTGCAATTTCTGTCTTTTTTGGATAACTATATGTAAGTGTAATTGTAATAGAGTAACACATTTTTTCACAATTAAACTCAAATTGATGGTATATGTTGTCTAAATCTTTTGCCACAAAAGTGCAAATGAAAGGTATGAAGTCAAAATGAAAGTTATGACGTCAAAATGAAAGTTATGACGTCAGCGTGCCTGTAAAGGATGGTATTTAAAAATCCGAGTGATGGCCGCTTTCATCGAAACTTAAAATGGGCGATATTGATTAACTATAGGAGGCTTTAGTTGTATAAAGATTTAAAACAAAACAAGTTTAATGTTGTTGACGCTTTTCCTATTTTAATTGTAAAAAATAAATAAAACTTCATGCATTTTCCATGTCCTATAGCGTCTGCTGATGACATAAAGCAAATCCGATTCTAAAATGCTGTACAGCAGGGCCGTAACTCCGCCTAAAACTAGTTCTTATCCCAGAGTTCCTAGCGCCAAAGTACACAGGTCATGTCTTGGACCGTGAACTGTGTTTTATACATTGTCACATTGTACAGTGGTTACTTCCCCTTACAGCAAAGCAAATCACTGCGCGGAGGTTGATCAACAATAGGCTAACAAGGCTTAGGGCGCTATCTGTAGCGTAACGATAGTTATATTACTTATAAGGGACAGTGCATCTTTCGAATAACCACAAATGGAAGGATTTCATGGTAATGCAAAAAAGTAGAAGTCATGATGGTTTCCAGTATTGTTTTTTTTTAACCTGTAGGCAGAATGACCATCTCCATCCTTCCCCAGGATAAAAGAATAACACGCGAAAAAGTGTTTTATTCCTCCACGAAGGTAGAGTTGGGTGGGTAGGTGTTATGGATATCCTCTGAAACAACAGAATTAGTTATATTGTCGAGAAAATTTTAATGAAATATGGTGTAAAAATTTGCTCAGAACTTCTATGAGTTCTAGGTCACAGTCCAATCCTTATTGGAATCTGCATTTCGTCCAGCTGTAAACAAGTCATCAGAAATGAAGAGACAGAATCATCAACAAATTAACAATCATTGATGAAACACTTGAATCAGGTTTGTGCTTTTTTAGTATTGGTATTATTGAAATCTATATCATTATGAGCAGGTATGATTCTATCAGGATAAATAGAATTTGGCCAAGCTTGCTCATTTTTTAAGCTTTCTGTCTTGTCCAACCATCTTGGGGGGCCTCGATTTCTATGTTGATTGAAAATGGGCTTTGCCCGTAGGGGAACCTATGCCCGATTTTTTTTGGAACCTATGATGAATGTGGTGGAATGAACCCCCATCAATCAGTTTCTTCAAATTTTCTCCAGTTGAGTCAATCTACATCTAGTAACAGCACCTTTAAGATTTACTAGTGAGAGAAAAATGATTTGGGATCACAAGTTCATAAGTTGTACACAGTAAAAAAATTATTATACAGCTATATACGACGAATATTTATCAGTCTTATCATTGAAAGCATTGCCCCATCACAATATTTGATAATATGATGTACAACAGTAATATTCCCCAATGTTGAATTTTTTGTTTTATTCAGGTACTACTGAAAACTCTGACAAATGTAAGCTTGGAACTTCATGCAGTACTTCAAGCACTGGAACTAGTTCTTGTGCCCTGAGTAAGAATCCTTTATTTACTGAAAATGGTATTACTTGTTTTGAAATTTGTGACCTTTTCATAATGCCTTTTCAGATAATAGAACTTACACCAATTAAAGTTTGGATGACAACACTTATCTTTAATATGAAAAGTATTCCAAAATATGCTTAGTGGACACTAAATTGCCAAATTTGGAAATTTGCATATTTCATGTTGGTTTTATTTCGTTATATACAGTAACAGGTGAAAATCCGGAGTGTAATCCCTGATGAAACTTCAAGCATTGTGCACAGGGTTGGCACCAATCAACCGCCCCTGGTTTAAACCGGCGGTTTAAACCAGTTAAAACCGTCCCGGTCAATACTCCCCAAGTGGTTAATAGTGGTCAATACAGTATACTGGTCAATTGAACTTTTTTTTCAAATTTTTTTTATAAAAAAGAGGAAGAAAACAAACCATTTAACTTTTATTTAATTTCTACAAGTTACTTTAGATCTAACTTTACTTGAACATGCTTTGCACTTAGAAATTGTCTTATTTCCCTCAGTAACTGAGATCATAAAATCCCCAAACAGGGTCTTTTGGCTTTATTCAGGTGAGTTTTTAGACAAAGTAAGAATTCTTTTAATGTTTGTGTTTTATCAACTTTCAGCAAAGAATGATTTAGTAACTTGAATTTTTCTTTTTATTTAAAGCAAAGGCAATTTGCACCACCAGTAGGTGTTACACTCTTGCCAACTAACTTGTGTATGATGATGGATGGTCTGGAGATGGAGGGGTGTTGTGTTACACTTCTATTGTTTATTGACCTTGGGATCATGTCAATTAAGATGCGTTTATTTATGGATTATCCAATAACCATAAAGTAGGTGTTACACACCTGCCAATTAACATTTGTGTTGACAATTGATGGTCAAGTGACTGAGGGGTAACTGCACTTCCTTTGACCTCACAGATCTTTGCAAGTAAACAACCAAGTCATACTGTTTCATATAATGATATATTGTACTGAGCACTTGGGCAAAGCTTACAGAATGTTCTTTAACGAATCTGTTACATAAATTACATAAAACATAACAATTAAGTTGTGTTCATTTAAGGCTTATCCAAAAATAAATCGTACATGAATTACCACTTTGGCCCTTACAGTATTGTAAGTGTAATTGTAATACTCAATTGACCGGTCAATAAGCCAACCCTGATTGTGCATCAATCATCAGTTAGGATTCTGCAGTTAATGAAAAGGGAAAAATTTAAAGTCAGATGAAAAAAAATATAACTGCAAATAACTCGAACATTAGCATTTACATATGCTGTTGTGGATTTTTTTGCAGTGATGGTTTAAAGTTGTGGCATTGATTTCAAGTTGTATGGGGTATGGATATTGCTTACATATGTCATATGATATTATATAATCTTATAATTTGTTGGTGTTTAGTATAACTGACTTATTAAAACATCTAACACTCAATTTCATAAACTTCTCGTAAACCATTTTATTAACATTTCAATACCTAATAAGAGGGTTTTTTCAACTTCCAGATTCCAGCTTCCCATCACTACCATGGGATGAAAAGAAAAGGCAACAGCTCATTGTGGGTCAAATTTGGTACAAGAAAGATTCTTCTTCACATGCCAAATGTCATCATACATAATTATTGCAAATAAGATAACATGACTCAAACCTAAAAAGTTCTGCCATCCGTGGATAAATAGGACAAACTGGTGACTTTGTAGAGAGTGAAGGAATGTTTTGTCTTGTTTGCAAAAAGGATAATATGAAGCATCCTCAAAATAAACAACATTTTTTCAGGAACACTTTAAGCAAGATGTCCTAAATACCCATTGTGAAAGTGCATTGCACGCTGCAGCCATTGAAAGTGAAATGTTGCAAATTGTGTCTATTTTCACCAGGAACTTACAAAACAAACTTACATAGAGACACATTTTTTGGAAAGATCATTTTCAACAGCTTACTTCTTCATGAAGCAGTTAATTGCAAATTGTTAACTTGAGCCTTTGTTGAATTTTTTGCATCAATATAACTGGTGGCTGACAATTTTTTATTATTTTTTTTTGCTATCTGTGACATAAAAAATAGAAGAAAATAAAATAATAATAAGAGTTTCTTGTTGAGATATCAGTGAATATTTGTTTCAGCTACAATAAGATGTCTCTGTTAATACAAAAACAGTATTAACCCTTTCACTACAAGGGACTTGATTTTTAATATGTACCCATGTTGCCAGGAAATTTTTAATAAATAGCTTTATAATTTATGTTGATAATGTAAATATATTACCATCATAAGAAATGTGAGTCATTATAACAGTAGGTCTTTAATGAATCCTTCAGAGGTGTACAAATTGACTTGACTGCTCGCTATGGCAAGTAAATGATCCGGTTGGTCAACCGAAGTGGTCAAAACATTCTTTTAATTTTTATTATTTTATCTTTTGACTTGTGCAATGGCAAAACTTTCTTCAGGGGTAGAATAAGTAGTACTTATTATCCCAAACAAAAATATTTTTAATTACATTTTTTATTTAATTCCCCCCCCCCCCCCCCCCCCCCCACCTACCCAAACCAAAGAACCAAGTTTTTTACTTCTTTCTTTCTTTAAACCTGTCCTGCATTTTAGCGCATCTGTGCTGTTTGATCAGGATCTGCACTGTTTGCTGTTTGATCAGAAATAACATAATAAACGAAAATGTGAACAGTTTAGATCCTAATCAAATAACATGGATGTTCCAGCTGATCTGGATCTACACTGTTCTCCCTAGCCATAAAGATTTATGTATAGAGGAAAGGGTGAACTACCATGTACCTTTCTTTACATAAAGATTTATAATATATTAAGAAGTGTTAATAAAATCTACATGTGAAAATGGTTGTAGGGGCTATGGACACCATATTTTATGAGTTATGCCCCTTTCAAATGCCTACCTGCCTGGTGCCTGGCATTAAAAGGATAGGATTCGGGAGGTACAAGTGCAATAGAAAAAGGTGTCTCATAAGTCAGAAATGGCTGGCCCTTTCAAAAGGGGTGACACTATAATAAACAAACACTTTACCTTTACCTTTTGCATCTTTAACATGAAACTTAATGTGGCCTATAACTTTGAAAGTACTTGTCGTATTCACTTCATACTTGGAATATATCATCAGAATGAACAAAGCAATCAGTGACAACAAGAACTCCTCTTTCACTATTTTATGAGTTATGCCCCTTTCAAATGCATCTTAAACATAAAACTTAATGTGGCCTATAACATTGAAATTACTTATCCTATTCACTTCATACTTGGAATTTATCATCAGCATGAACAAAGCAGTCATTGACAACAAGAACGATAACTCCTCTTTCACTATTTTATGAGTTCAGCCCCTTTCAAATGTCACTTTAACATGAAACTTAATGTGGCCTATAACTTTGAAAGTACTTGTTGTATTCACTTAATTCTTGGAATATATCATCAGCATGAACAACCCCATCTGTGACAACAAGAATGATAATTCCAGTTCCAATATGTTTTGAGTTATGCCCCTTTCAAATACAAATTTTACATGAAAGTTGATGTTGCCTATAACTTTGAAAGAACCTATCCTTTTCACTTAAAACTTGGAATATATCATCTTCATGAATAACTATATCAGTTACAACCAGAATCATAACTTCTGTTTGACTATTTTATGACTTATGCTCCTTTCAAATGCAACTTTAACATGAAAATAAATGTTGCCTATAACTTTGAAAGTACTTGTCCTATTCCCTTAATACTTGAAATATATCATCTTCAGGAACAACAACATTGGTTACAACAAGGATCATAACTCTTGTTTAAATATACAGTGTACAGCTTTAACATGAAACTTAATGTTGCCTATAACGTTGAAAGTACTTGTCCTTTTCACTTATAACTTGGAATATATCATCTTCAGGAACAACAACATCGGTTACAACAAGGATCATAACTCGTGTTTGAATATTTTATGAGTTATGCCCCTTTCAAATGCAACTTTAACATGGAACTTAATGTTGTCTATAACTTTTAAAGTACTTGTCCTACTCACTTAAAACTTGGAATATATCAACTCCAGTTGAGAACCTCAATATTGCGAAAGGTCCTTTCGGTCATTTTATAGATATTTTGTTTTACCTAAAATGTGTTTTTATTTTTGCAGTTGCCGACACTGTTTCCCTTGCAAATGAATATTTTGGTGATGCCAATGCCCTTGTTGACTATGTTCAAACAGAAGATCAGGCTGACGGTTCAGTTGCCCATACATTGGCAGTCAGTGGAAATACCAGAGGTATGCTTTTTGCTAAGATGAATGATTGAAATCTAAATGCTGATGATGGCTGCGCTGGTTGGCACCAGACTGAAGATCAGCATGTTATAAGTCATTTCTGGAAATTGCATAGGTACCTCTACCTTTGAATCACTGAGTAATTTGCAACTGAATTATTTAGCAAAGGACATACCGGTATAAGTTGACCAGCAGGGTTTGTTCTTCTGGGTAGTGATCTTGGCTCTGCAAACTCTTTCCACTGAAAAGAACAAGAAAGCAAATGCACTGAGAAGAGCAAGAAAGCAACCTAGGTGCTGCTGTCAATATTAAAAATTTAACTATTAATTAAACTAATCATTACATAATTTGTGGTGATAAACAGCTAATTAGTCAGAGTGTTACTAGCTGCTTGTTCCTAATGCTGCACATAAGAATATGTTGCATTATCAGGATGTATACCGGTAATAAAATTATAAGTTTAGATGTAATTCCCAACCATTAACTTCAGGTGCACAGTGTTAAGTCAATAGTAGTAAGTTTGTAGTCCCAAGACTATAATTAAAGCCATAATTCAGGATTCACAGTAAACCATGCAGAGAAAGATGTTTTTGTGAAAAAGAAGAAACTCACTAATCTTTAATATTTATTCCCATGTTTTGAAGAAGTTGGGAGTATATTGCTTTGCTCATGTCAGTTCATCTGTTCATGTTGTTATATTTTTTGTTGGCCAAAGCCCTATTTTTATTCAGGTTGCAACTGTTTCCCTTGGTAATGCTTAAATTTTATGTTACAGACTTCCTGATCAGCCCCCCACAAGTCGCAGTTAACAACAATGTAGTAGTTCCTGCAGGTAACTTAATTTAATTATACCAGGAATTAGAATAATTTTCTTCATACATATTTAGCTGGTGTTCCTGATGGGCACCTTCTATATTTTATATTACTCAAAGAAACTTAATAGGATAAGGTAAAAATTGTAGATATTTTCCCAATTTCAATAAATAAATAGAAAATAGCTTGTTCCTTTTTTCATTCTTTGAAATGTCCGCTTTCATGTTTACCACCTGGATTCAACACATAATGATACAAGTTTTCTAAATTTTTATGAGAATTGCCGCTTGTTTATTTTTTTGGAAACCTGGAAAGGCCACTTTTGAAAATAATGTGTACCAGAATAATGTGATTCTGTTTTTCTCTCATAATAAAAATGTACCGGTATATACATGTTTCTCAAATATTCCACTCATTATGAACCCCCTTCGAAGAAGCAGGGGTATATTACTATGCACATTTTGGTCAGTCTGTCAGTCCGTAGACCACATCTTGTCCGATCACTAACTAGACAACGCTTTGATATACAGTCTTCATACGGGTGCTGGTTAAAACGGCCTCACGTAAAAACGGCCTAAAGTTAAAACGGCCTCATTTTGGTTAAAACGGCCTCACTAATTGGTCAAAACGGCCTCACTTTTTTTTTGTTAAAACGGCCGCACTTTTAGTCAAAACGGCCTCACTTTTAGTTAAAACGGCCTCAATATTTGGTTATAACGGCCTTGATTTTGAAATAAATTTTAAATATTATATGAGAAAACTTAAATTAGATGCAGTGAGGGATCGTTTATAATGCTATATTAGGCCACTTCTTTTATATAAAATGGTTTACAAAACCGGCGGACCTATTTTTTCAAGAAATTGAAAAAAAATAAAATCGAAATCGACGATTTTTTTTCATTAATAATTTCCGGCCCTATGGAAACGAGTCGAAAACTATCGAAACAAATCCAATTTTGCTTGTTTTTATATAAATAGGCCGCGTTTTAAACGCGCCCTCGAAATAGGTAGACAGGTTTTATGTCTCAGAGATACTCCACGAAATCGGGTATCGGCTATAAGAATATATCGTCAAATGGGGTACGATTTTCAAACACAAAACCATTTCCTATACAAGCAATGTAAATTTTATCTATCATTTGTATCGGACAAGAGAATATATCGCCAAATCGAATAGAAAATTTGCAAATTGTCTTGCCAAAACTTTCATCGCCTGTTTACAGGAAGGACACCGGATGAACCGTTTATCATCCGTATCAAAGCTTATGTCACATTTAATATTTGTCTATTGTCAGCTGATAATCCAATTAAATTTTCTCGGCAGCGATGAACAAGAACAGTGAAGCCTCCGGGCAAACAAACTGTAACCTGTCATAATTTTTAAACAGATTACTCAATCAGGCGTTACAAAAAAACACAGCAACCTATGCCTATCGAGACGTAATTGGTACATGTACTTACAATAATCCACGTTCAAGTTCCATTGTCTCTTTTTAATTATCACATAATCCGCACAATTCAAAAACAAACAAAAAATAATTTTCTCAAACATGTTTTACAATCACTCATAGATTTATGTACATTTCTTTGATCCGCCTTCCATGTTAATTTCATACGGAGACAGAATTTGATTGACAGTCAGTATTGAGTTAAACGTTGATACCAACTGTCTTTGAAATGCAACTTAAAAGGGAATTGTCAGCTCGTATTAAGACTGTGTTGTTTTATCGGCACTGCTTTGAAATCGTTTGATCTACAAGAAGCGTGTACGTGACATTCGACATTTTTAGCTGGGTAAAATTGGTTGATGATGCAATAATTCTGAAATATGATACTTGAGATAAAATTGGGACGTAATTTATTTTGGAATATGTTCGCATTGGTTAGTGTTTTAATACTTATTTTACATTCACGTTGTAAATGTCGCGGTGTCATAATTTAATTTGAAACTTTTATTTTGTAGCAGAGCGTGACAGAAGGGTCTGTTAATCCATTAATAAAAATATAAATAATGCATATTTGTCACGAGTATTGCCCAGAACACGATCTATCTGACCTCCCTTGTCAACAAATATATGCAGATTCAATGATAATCATTACCAGACTTTCAGTTTTGTTTCTGTAGAATTAAATTGTTTTGACTGTTATATAGTAGTTAATGCTGTCAGACTTATATTAAGACTAGATGTGGAATTTTTTAGCTCGACTATTCGAAGAATAGGGGAGCTATCCTACTCGCCCCGGTGTCGGCGTTGGCGTCCGTTAAACAAAATATGCACTTTGGTCCATAACTTGAAAACTACTTATGATATCAACTTGAAACTTGGAATATATATTCACCATCAAATTCTACATCATTACCAACAAGACCCATAACTCTGCTACAAATATTTTTCAAGTTATGCCCCTTTTTCACTTAAATTTTGCGTTAAGGAAAATATGCACTTTGGTCCATAACTTATAAACTACTTGAGATATCAACTTGAAATTTGGAATATATATTCACCATCAAATTCTACATCATTACCAACAAGACCCATAACTCTGCTGTCAATATATTTCAAGTTATGCCCCTTTTTTCTTATATTTTGTGTTAAGCAAAATATGCATTTTGCCCATAACTTTAAAACTACTTGAGATATTGCCTTGAAACTTGAAATATATTTTCACCACCAAAATCTACATCATAACCAACAAGACCCATAACCCTGCTTCCAATATTTTTCAAATTATGCCCCTTTTTCACTTACATTTAGTGTTAAGCAAAATATACACTTGGCCCTTAACTTCGTTTTGAATGGAGGGATTTCAAAATAACTTGGCACAAATGTTCACCATGACAATGCGGTGTGTCGCGTTCAATACCCATGCCTGTAGGTCCAAGGTCAAGGTCACTGTTACTAAAAATAGAATTTTCTTGCAAAATCTTGTCCGCTCTAACTTAGTTATTTCTTATTGGATTTTTAAATAACTTGGTATAATTGTTCACCATATCAAGATGGTGTGTCAAGTACAAGCCCATGCCTGTAAGTCGAAGGTCAAGGTCACTGTTACTAAAAATAGAATTTTCTTGTCCAGGCTGTTACTTTGTTATGAATGGAGGGATTTCAAAATAACTTGCCACAAATGTTCACCATGACAAGGCGGTGTGTCCACACAATACCCATGCCTGTAGATCCAAGGTCAAGGTCACTGTTACTAAAAATAGCATTTAACTGTAACTTTGTTATAAATGGAAGGTTTTCAAAATAACTTGGCACAAATGTTCACCATGACAAGGCGGTGTGTTGCGTACATTACCCATGCCTGTAAGTCCAAGGTCAAGGTCACAGTTACTTAAATTGAATTTACTTGTTCAGGCTATAACTCTTTTATGAATGAAGGAATTTCAAAATAACTTGGCACAAATGTTCGCTATGACATTGCATTGCATTACCACCAACTTCTTCGCAGACATTTCCGTAATGTGAAGACAACAGTGCCACAAATACAAATAATTTACTTATCTTCAAGTTTATGCATATTCTTATAATTCCTCCAACATCACTGTCGTTGAAATGCTATTATTCCCATCATTTCACTTGAGTGTCTGAAAATGATGCATAGCAGGGGCATCTGTGTCCTATGGACACATTTCTAGTTTCACTTATATTTTCACTTAAGTTCTTTTCTTTAACATTACTGAAGTGATTGATATTTGACTAAAAGTAAATGTCTCTCATAAAAAATTACTAACATGTTTTCTAACAAATTCAGAAATA
Organism: Corbicula japonica; assembly: GCA_038501625.1. Classification (NCBI taxonomy): domain Eukaryota; kingdom Metazoa; phylum Mollusca; class Bivalvia; order Venerida; family Cyrenidae; genus Corbicula; species Corbicula japonica. The sequence continues at coordinate 8,888 of JAZAYU010001498.1, read as the reverse complement.
TTTCATAGTTATTCCCCTATTCAGTTTAATATTTATGGTACATTAAGGAATTATTTCTGTTATTTGAAATGAATTTCTCCCTTACCATTCACTTGTTAATATTTTTCCTGATTTCAAATGATTCGAATAGTCGAGCATGCTGTCTCCTCTGACAGCTCTTGTTTATGCCCCCGAAGGGAGGCATATAGTAATCGCACTGTCCGTCCGTCCGTCAAAATCTTGTCCTCGCTTCTTCTCCCAAACCGCTTGAGAGATTTCATTGAAACTTCACAGGAATGTTTGTCACCAAGTGTAGATGTGCATATCCGAAGGAATTTCTGATCGGATTATTTTTGGCGGAGTTATGGACCTTTTTACCTATCCCTAACCCTAAACCCTTACCCTAAACCCTAACCCTAACGTAAACTGAAACCGCTTGAGGGATTTCATTGAAACTTCACAGGAGTGTTTGTCACCAAGACTTATTGTGCATATCCAAAGGAATTTCTGATCGGATTATTTTTGGCTGAGTTATGGGCCTTTTTACCTAACCCTAACCCTAAACCCTAACCCTAACCCTAAGGTACATTTTGTTAACGCAGTAGAGGTTACAATTTTTGTCCGATTGTCATGAAACTTGGTCAGGATGTTTGTCCCAATGATTTCTCGGACGAGTTCCAATATGGGTCATCAGGGTCCAAAAACTAGGTCACTGTTACTAAAAATAGAATTTTCTTGTTAACACTCTAGCGGTCACATTTTTGTTCTGATTGTCATGAAACTTGGTCAGGATGTTTGTCCAAATGATTTGTCAGAAGAATTAGAATACGGGTCATCTACGTCCAAAAACTAGGTCACTGTTACTTAAAATAGAATTTTCTTGTAAACACTCTAGCGGTCACATTTTTGCTCCGATTGTCATGAAACTTGGTCAGGATATTTGTCCCAATGAATTCTAGGACGAGTTTGAATAAGGGTCATCTGGGTCCAAAAACTAGGTCACTGTTACTATAAATAGAATTTTCTTGTTAACACTCTAGCAGTCACATTTTTGCTCCAACTATCATGAAACTTGGTGAGGATATTTGTCCCAATTATTTCTAGGCTGAGTTTGAATATGGGTCATCTGGGTCCAAAAACTAGGTCACTGTTACTATAAATAGAATTTTCTTGTTTACACTGTAGCAGTCGCATTTTTGCTCCAGTTATCATGAAACTTGGTCAGGATGTTTGTCCCAATGATTTCTAGGATGAGTTTGAATATGGATCATCTGGGTCCAAAAACTAGGTCACTGTAACTAAAAATAGAATTTTCTTGTTAACACTCTAGCCGTCACATTTTTGTTCTGATTGTCATGACACTTGGTCAGGATGTTTGTCCCTATGATTTCTGGGACAATTTTGAATATGGGTCGTCTGGGTCCAAAAACTAGGTCACTGTTACTAAAAATACAATTTTCTTGTTAACACTCTAGAGGTCACATTTTTGCTCCGATTGTCATGAAACTTGGTCAGGATGTTTGTCCCAATGATTTCTCAGACAAGTTTGAATATGGGTCATCTGGGTCCAAAAACTAGGTCACTGTTACTAAAAATAGAATTTTCTTGTTTACACTATAGTGGTCACACTTTACTCTGATTATCAGATTGTAAAGAAACTTGGTCAGGACATATGTCCCAGTTATTAATTGGACGAGTTTGAATATGGGTCACCTGGGGTCAAAAACTAGGTCACTGTTACTATAAATAGAAAAATCTTGTCCAGGCTGTAAATTTGTTATTTCTCATTGGATTTTAAAATAACTTGGCTCAAATGTTTACCATGACAAGGTGTACTTTCGCGTACAGTACCCATGCCTGTTGTCCAAGGTCAAGGTCACCTTTACAAAAAATAACATTTTCTTGTCTGGGCTGTTAATTCCTAATGAATGAAGTGATTTCAAAATAACTTTACATAAATGTTCACCATGACAAAGGCATGTGTTGCTTACAATACCCATGCCGGTAGGTCAAAGGTCAAGGTCACTGTTACGAAAAATAGCATTTTCTTTTCCAAGCTGTAGATTTGTTGTTTCTTATTGGATTTTAAAATAACTTGGTGTAAATGTTCACCATATGGAGACGTTGGGTCTTGTACAACACAACTTTTTTGTACTCTGGTGAGTGATAAAGGGCCATCATGGCCCTCTGGTTCATATTACCCACATCACATGTAGTAAGGTTCATAACTCTAATAATCATTTTCCAGGATAATTTCCCCAATAATCTTCGAATTTTCTAAAAAAAAATGTCATATTTAACTTTATTTAACTATATATTTACTACAGACTTAAAACATATGATCCTTTCATCTTTCACATTATATGCATGCAGTATGCTTTGTCTTCCACAAGCATATTTTTCATTACATATGTTTATTTATTACATATGTATATCTATTCGATTTCAAAGCTGCATTTCGGGGCATATGTCAATTTCAAGTGACAGCTCTTGTTTATATTTTTTTTTCGACCGCCTTACGGACACTTTGACCAAAAATTTTTGTAAACCATAAAATAAAAAAGGAGTGGCCTTACTGTTGACAATGGAAATATGTACATGTCAATGCGCTAAATTTCTGATTTGTTCTTAGTAATTGATATTTGTTATATAACTGAGTTGTGTGAAAAATATTGAAAGTGAAAATTACTGTAAATTATGTTAAATTTTTTGTTGTTCTGTTATAACATCGGCAAATTAATAATTATTAAATGTAAACAGGATTATGTGTGGAATAATTGTTAGTGATAATGACAGTTAAAATAATGGGATCAAATCACTTAACTGATAATCGAAGTATGTCTTTCATTTACGGAATGATCAAAAGAAGATCAGAAAGCGATATGTTTTTTTAACAAGAGCAATGTATTTGTCACAAGAAAAAGGTGAGGAGAATTGAGTAAAAAAGTAAGTATATATTTCTCGAAATTTCGTACGTTCCATTATCACTTCTGTAATCATGTTATATCTTATTAAAGTAATTGATTCGGATAGAGTTTTATAAGAATTTTGTGATTTGTTTAAAGAATTGGATTGATTTTAAACCTCTGTTTGTGTGTGTAAACTTTATGTTTTCCTTGTAATTTGTGTATTTTTATACAATGGACACTTGTATTGAGTGTTGCGTTATTGTTGGGGACTGACAAGAAGCTGTTTCCTGTGACTTGTGACACTGATTTTAATACAAATAACTACTGTACCATTATAATAGTCAGTTCATTGGAGTATAGAAACAAGTGATTCGACAATTGATTGACTCCATGGGCATTTACAACTACATAATGTTTTTTTTTTTACTATTTCAGCTATCGTAAAAATGAGGTGTCGACCACCAAGCCGCTCAAGCTGATGTTGGGAATATACAGACCACGACTTGAAAAGAAATTTGCTTCTGTTGCTGACCAGTAGATGCTTCGAAGATCAGATACAGTCATTCGAGAGTCATGCTGAAATTTACATGTTACGTTCAATACATATGTATGAGATACAGTCCTGCACATACAAACATATGTATTTTTATATTGATTAAAATACAACTTATGACATTCTTGTTTTATTTACAACAATTTCTGGTAAAAGTAACGAAATAACATAATAGAAAACAACAAAAAGTTTTAAAAAGTGAGGCCGTTTTAACCAATATTTTTTTGAAAGTGAGGCCGTTTTAACCAAAATGAGGCCGTTTTAACTTGAGGCCGTTTTTACGTGAGGCCGTTTGACTGTAACCCCTTCATATTTGGTATGGAGGTTAGTCATGATAAGTAGATGAACCCATATTGATTTTTTGGTCAGTAGTTCAAAGATCAAGGTCACGGTGACCTTCAACACCAAAACCTTGTCCGATCAATAAGTAGACAATGCATTCACCTATGGTCCTCAAGTTTGGTAGGCATGTTTGTCATCACTGTGTAGAAGACCCCTATTGAATTTGAGGTCAGTAGGTCAAAGGTCAATGTCACAGTGACTTTCAGCCCAAAAACCTTATACGATTAATAACTAAACAATGCTTTCACCTTTGGTCGTCAAATTTGGTATGGAGGTTTGTTATCAGTTGTATAAGACCCTTTATTGAATTTGAGGTCAGTAGGTCAAAGGTCAACATCACAGTGACCTTCAATACAAAAACCTTGTTGGATCAATAACTCAACAATGCCTTCACCTATGGTCCTCAAATTTGGTAAGGAAGTTTGTCATCACTGTGTAGAAGACCCCTATTGAATTTGAGGTCAGTAGGTCAAGGTCACAGTGACTCAGCCCAAAAGCTTATATGATTAATAACTAGACGATGCTTTCACCTTTGGTCATCAAATTTGGTATGGAGGTTTGTTATCACTTGTAGAAGACCCTTTATTGAATTTGAGGTCAGTAGGTCAAAGGTCAACATCACAGTGACCTTCAATACAAAAACCTTGTTGGATCAATAACTCAACAATGCCTTCATCTATGGTCCTCAAATTTGGTAAGGAAGTTTGTCATCAACTTTAGAAGCCCCCTTTCCATTTTCAGGTCAGTAGGTCAAAGGTCAAAAAGACCTTCATTTCAAAAATCTTTTCTCACCAATAACTGGGTTTAGCGATCAATAACAGCTGTTTACTATCCATTTGGCATTTGGGGGGCATACATGTTTTACAAACATCTCTTGTTTTATATAAACAGACCACTGTGACATTCTGTCATGCATTTAAATTAATCATTCAAAACATAGTCATTGATGAAAGAATTATTTAGAACATGACTGTCAAAATTGTTGCCTGGAAAATCATTAAAAGTCATTCTCTTGATCATAGCTAGTCGGGGGATGTAGATTTGATCAAATGTAGTCTGAGCAGCTTAACCACCCTGATTATCTAAAATAAAATATTTGTCTTTACTTTACTTCTTATACAGAAATAACAAAACACCTTTTGCATAGCCAGACGAGCGATTTAGAAATACACAAAAAGAGCGGGCTGGGGGAAATGATTTACAAATCTAAAGATTTAGAAACGCTTAACCTCCTCTCCAAGGAGTCGCAAGCGTAGCCATCCTTGCTCGCCTCACTTTTCCAACGACCGTGTCTTTTCCAACACCGATCGTTAACCCCGGCATTCGCCGCGCACGTGGCTCCGCCTGCCCTTAAAGAGTGTATACCGATGTTTGAATCACCAACTACTTCCCTCAGCCTCGAAACTAAACATTCCCGCGTACGCGTATAACTCAGAGGTTTGTCCTTTGAAATAAGCTTACAAATAGCTTTTGATCGTACAACCGGTCTAAACAAAAAACAATCTTTGGAAATTGACAAATTTGCGTATTTCAAATATTTTTGCAGCATATTAAACGGACACGCCGATGAAAAGCCTTTGGATATAACAACTTGGTTTCCTAAACGATATTGGTCTGTTTTACTTTTTCTTATTTCGATGGTAAAATAATCATCATGAAAAACAATATCATTGCATTTTAAATGAATAAGCTCATCAAACCTCAAAAAACCTGAATATGCAACAAGAATCATGCAAAGATCTCTCAAAATCAATACATCTGTGCTACATGCATACATATCACAAAGCTGTTTAATTGAATCAGAACTAATAGGCTCTTTCTTTTGGACTGGTTTAGATAATGTTCTTTTTGCTGTCTCTAACAGATTTACAACAAAAGAGTTATTCGTTGGATCTGGTAAGTTTTTCAAAGAATGAGCCCACTTGATACTATACACTGTTGCACTTATAACAGAACTAGATACGTTTTTGTCTATTAAATCAGTAACGTATAGCGCTACGTGAACCGGCGATGCTGGGATGGGTGATAGTCCTTTATCCTCGATAAACGATTTCCATTTGTTAAAGTAACTTAAGTATTTAGTGTTAGTGTTGTCACTCCTAGATTGCACGAGGTAGTCCGCCATCTTGGATGTGAGGTCACCGAACACGTCATTGCTAACTCCGGACTCCCGTATCTCTCCCTGGATGCATTCCCTCAAGTTTAAGCCTGCACAAACAAAAGATACATGTACATAATCATTCAAAACGCAAGGCTATGAGACTGAAACCTAATGGCCTTCCATCAAAAATACCGTTTTTACCCCTCCCACGGACAGTTAAATGCCCTGGGGGGAATTCAAAGATTTTTGCAACAAATTCCAATTGCTTCCCATGTTTATCAAACAACAATGGCCAAAATGGTGCAGACTTCCATTTAGGAACAACCAACGTCGCTTTGCATTTTTCATTTTTAACTTTAGAAATGCAGTATGTAATCAAACGTGGTGGTGGTACAAGCCAGTTATTCTCCCCTAACCACGGAAAATTAAATGCATCTACACCTGATGTTCCCGGGCACCAGTACTTTGAATAAAACATCTCGCATTTAGCATTATACGAACAAGCAAATCTGTCACAAGTGTGAGGGCCCCACATGCGCTCTAATGCATAAAAAACAAACGGCTCAACCGACCAATCATCACTATCTGTGCATCTGCTCGAGAAATCTGCTTGAACATTTTTACCCCTTGGAACCCATTGGCATTTTAAATTAACGTCATTCTCATTGCATAAATCATCAACTCTTACCGCTATATCATGCAAATAGCATTTCCTACTGCCTGTCTTTAAGATACTACAGACATTTTTGTTATCAGTGTTTACAACAACGTCGTGACCTTCAATGGTTTTCACCGACGAGTGCAATACTCGATATATAGCCTCTAGCTCTCTCCATGTGGAGCTCAACCCACATTCAGTTTCTGACCAACAACCTATGACGTCACTTCCGTCACTATCGGCCAAATAGCCACCAAATCCAGCTCCACTGGCGTCACAAAAGACGACAACCTCTTCATTCTCAGAGGTGACACTATTCTGCGTGCTATCTTTTAGCTTACCTATGTTCAAAGCTCTCAAATGCTTTTCCCAATACAGTAATTCGTCAAAAGCCCTAGAGGTTACCATAACTGGCGAATCCCAACCAGCGCGGTTAATCACGCACTGATACAGCGATCTTGTTCTAAGCCTCACTAAATAACCTACAGCGCTTTGCATGGAAATAATCATACCAACTACCTGTGCAATTGTTCTAGCAGAAAAGCATGTTACACCTTGTGATATGTGACGTAAAATACCCTTTACGGCATTCTCAAAACGGACTACACGCTCCACTGAGACGTAAAACGTGCCATCACCTGAATTCCACGTGTATCCTAACCAGCTTATACACTGACAAGGCGTCCAAAGGCATTTTTCCTCGGCAATGAGGAAACCGAACTTCGATAAATCGTCGTGTATAAATTTGGACGTTTGCAATGCGTTTTCATACGTACCCGAACCGCACAGTCCGTCATCAAGAAAAACTACAATCCTGATCGCCATAGATCTCCATTTCGCTACCAAAACCCTCAATAATTTAGTAAATATGAAACCTGCCGTCGATAACCCAAAAGCTAAAACATTGTACACAAAATATCTCCTTTGTCCATTAAACTCCCAAGAAAACCCCAAAAATGTTCTATGCTCAGGAAAAATCATAATGTGATGATAAGCCCCTTTTATATCAAAGGAAAACATGTAGTCGCCCTTAGAAAACATTGTTTTTGCTATAGACTGATCTTCGAAACAACATTTGTACTTGAATAAGTCTACGTTTATATGATGACAATCCAGTACTAGTCTTGGCTTACCGGACTTACCGTATGCGACCGTCAGCGGATTTACGACATGGGGTATTTCTGTTACCTCCGAGATACAACCCTTTTCAAGCAAACTTAATATTTCTGTTTCTACAAAAACGGGATTTTCCCTAGCCGACCTATTATTCTGCAAAACAACCCTATCAGGTATATTTCTAAATGGTAGCTTATAGCCTCGTTTAACAACATCCAAAATGTACTCACCAGCACCGGCACTTTCCCAATGCTTGTAACAAGACTCTAACTTACCCACTGGTGTAACTACATTACTCGAATGAGTATAACTCGAGCCCGGTAAAGATTCGAACAACAAAGTGTTACTTGTACTTATCTTATTTTCCTTTCCCGCCATCCCGTTTCCGTTCTCGGGAAGAACCGCCCTACAATCCTTTCGCCAGTGTCCCGGACGACCGCAACGGAAGCAGAGTCCTGGATGACGCGTGGACGTGAGACTGCTACCGGCTGAGCTTGCAGAAACCCCACTGGTTGCGACGGAAGACTGGCCCGCTGTGACAATTGGATACGGAGAATAGCGCTGGGAACGAGTGCGGCGCTCCTGACGTAACTTCCGGTCCGCAGCCACCTGCGCTCGATGAATTTTCTTCTCGTCTTCCGAGTCGTCGGCTAAAGGGTGCGCTTCATACTCGCGCACTACGCGCCAACCGCTATCCGAGGAATCAGCCAATTTAATCAGTTTTTGCCTATGTTCGAGAATGTCAATACCTTCAGTAACTTTTCTTTGCGCAGCGGATAAATCATCTGCAGAACCGCTCAGAAGGGCGTCACGAAGGAAGCCGTCTGCCTCTTTCATCCTCCGGAGGGCCTTGCCATTCGCCTTGTGTTGTTCCTCGTTGCCTTTCTTACGAAACGAATAACTGTCGTTGTTGCTTAGATTTTCTTGAATTGAACTCAATTGTTGCTGAGAAAAATGTTGATTCTCAGTTATCCTCTTTTCAAATGCTTCCAGTTTACTGGTAATAAGAGTCTCTAAGTTCGACAACATTGAATTTTCCGAATTCATAATGCCGATGTACAACCACGTGTTTGCAAAATGTAACGGGTTATAACTAAATTTAAACGATGTGCACTCCGCGAAACCGTCTGGTAGAATGACCACTGTGTATTATTAATACCAACACGAAAAACTTCGTGTTTAACTGACCATAACTGACCAATAACTATACGCCCCATTGTGTAATATTCG